>OY755041.1:82280092-82562701 GCA_963576565.1 Aspidapion aeneum | reverse complement strand
ACTGTGCATGCGTCAGTTTTGGTGGTTTTGGAACATACTTCGTTACGTCACTACATTATTTGACAATTGTCAAACATTTAGGGTTATGTCTTTTTTTAAAACTAGTTGAGCGAGTGAAAATGTATCAGATTGTGGATTAAAATTGTATTTTTTCTAAAATTAATTGTGCAGATTTATTGTGGACACTATGAAGAGTGTTTAATGACATCTATAAGCCGCGCTAAACTATATTAACAAATTATATAGAAAAACACAAGTACTTACCTATGGAATGGCGCTCCCTTGCTTCTTCCGGACATTTTTTACTAACCGCAAATGTTTTGCGTAAATTATTTCCCAATTTTGACAGAAAAAAACACAATTATACACGACAAACGCAACACACCACGAAATGCAAATAAACAACAAATATGTCGTCTACCCACACGAAGCTGGGTTTCTACATGACAGAACACATGCATGCGCACTTGAAAATTGGCGTCTACGAATTGAAATTTGCCATTGTTTCCAAACCAAGCTATGAGTGCTTCACTTTTCAATTTTTTAAACATTGCTCAAACGTATTTGCCTAAATGTAATCGCTTTAAAAGATTTACATCTTCATGATCAGACGCATTAACTTAACTAACAAAAACGGCTCGCCACAGAAACATCGAAAAAAGTTTTGTCGAAACGTAAAAAGAGCAAAAAAAAAATGCCGAACCGTAATTTGGTCGAAAATAAAAAAATCGAAAGTAAAATAGACGAAAATAATTTAAACGAAACGTAGTTTTGTCGATCCGTAAAATTGTCGAAAATAATATAGTAGAAAATCATTTAGACGAAGCGTTATTTCGTCGACCCGTAAAAATGTCGAAACGTAAAAGCATCGAAACGTAAAATCATCGAAACGTAGTTAAGTCGATTCGCAGAATGATCGAACCGTAAAAAAATCGAATCATAAAAAGGTCGAACCGTAAAAAAGTCGAAAAATAATAAAATCGAAAAATAAAAGAGAAGAAAGCAATTTAAGCGAAACGTAATTTTGTCGATCCGTAAAATTGTCGAAACGTAAAAAAGTCGAAAATTAAACGCGCGATGCGCAATGGAGAAGAGACGCAAAAATCATCGAAACGTATTTATGTCGAAACGTAAAAAGCTCGAACCGTAAAAAAAGTCTAAAATGCGGGTGCGATGTTGCCTTATTTTGCAAAATTTCTTGGCTGAATTCGTTGAACTTACGCTGAAAGTTTCACTATATATGGTGAGATGGCACCTGAGGTCATCTCAAAGAACGAAGGGGCCGCTTATGAATTACCTGAGGTAATCGAAATCGTTTTTAACATGTTCTCCAGTAGTATAATTTCAGTTCCTATTATTTTATTATTAAATAATAGGTATAGTTTTCTAAAACTCGTACATTATTAGAAAATACTTTAATATTATAAATAAAATACACATGTAGGCACCTAAGTATTAATTAAATCTTATACGCCAGTAGCTAGCCCATGGAATAGTAAAGAAATTCAAACCTCGCAATGTCTATTAATTATGTTTAAAATAGACGATATCTAAACCAAAATTTTTCTGGAAAAAAATGAAGAAATTTCTAGTATTTGCGCTGGTATATTGACATAAGACTAGATTGAGCCAATCTGGGTCGATTTCGTTTTGCTAGCACACAACTTTTTTTTTTCGATTAGATCCCACCTAATCCTATTAACAGACTTAATTTTTTTTGCATCTGAGAAAAAGCCCGTAAAAAAACGAAGCTGACGTGTTTTTGTTTTCTTCTTCTAAAAAACCCAAATAAGTACGTTATTTACATTAACCCCTAAGTAGCCACTACCGACTTTTTTTTCAAATTGCACTCTTAAATCTACTGCCAATTCTAAATACAACCCCGTATGTTTTGTTTTCATTTAAAATAGGTATTTTGCTTTAAGTAAAAAAGTATTTATAAAATATATATAGACTAATAGTATTTTTTATTTTGACCCATTACAATGTTAAAATTCTGCTCCTTTGGCCGCTACACTAACGGAGATATAGCGTGTAAAGGAAATTCGGGGACACCGTGTATACACGCGTGTTATTAAATAATTGTTTTAGGTCCTTTTTAATTTTATACTTTTATTGTCATTTTCTGTAATGTCATTAAAAATTGGCCCACTTTTTATTTTTGTAGTTACACTGTTTCCACTTGTTAAAAAATGATAATCGTAGCCATCTAAATTATGTACCTGTATTTATAGGAGCTGCCATTTCAGAAAAAAACTTGATGGTGGCTACTTAGGGGTTGATGCATGAAAAAATATTGTTTCTACAAGCGTGTGGAAAATTTGATTTTCCACACAATTTTTAGTGCAAAAAATTTTACTTGGGCGCACTAGTGTCGAAAATATTTCCGCAGAGAAATGTCAAATTAAAAAAAAAACCTGTATAGATTTGAAGTTTCTATTAACAATAATGCCAACAAAACGCCTTGGTTGCTATGGTGAAAAGGTAAGATGTCAAATTTCTATAAAACACTTGTTTTTTGGAAAAAGTCGCGTGACTATAACACTGTATTTTTCTATATCATTTAATTTTTTTATGTTTTTCTGACGCTTGTAGAAAAACAATTTTTCCTAACTCTTGTGGAAAATCTTTTTCAACGGTCAACTAGACAGTCTCGTGCGGAAAAAGTGGATTTTCCACACTTGATAGGAAAATAGCTATTGACGACTTGATGCTATAAGGGCTAGTAGGCATCATTAAAAACCCCGTGTTTTAAAATATTTTATATTCACTATTAACAGAGATATAGCGTGCGAGGGAAATTCTGCTGGGACTGTATTGTACTTATTATTATTATTATTTAGTCGGTTTAGAACGTTTTTCTAGTCCGACGCCTATTCTCCACCTCCTTCGATCCTGACAATCATCTTCTGTCAGATTTTTTTGACTCAGTGATCTTTGGATTGACTGTTGCCATTCTAGTTTAGGACGCCCTCTTTTTCTGCACCCTATTGGTTGCCATTCTAGGACCTGCTTTGGTAATCTTTCGTCGTTCATCCGTTGTACATGGCCGTACCATCTATCTTTTAGTGATGTCATCCGTTATGCCTCCTTCGATTCCCATTCTTTCTTTTATGATCTCATTTCTTATGTGATCTGTTCTAGATATTCTCATTGATCTTCTTATTGCATCCATTATGCCTCCTTCGATGCCTCTTTCCATTTTTGTTTTGTTTTTTTCTGTTACGCGACAAGTCTCTATTCCATACAACAGCGTGCTTTTCACCATTGTTTCATATATGTTAAATTTAACATTCTCTTTTATCACTCTGCTCCATAAAATACTGTTAAGACATCCAATAACCTTTTTTGCTTTTACTATTCTTTTTTCCAGTTCTTTACAGTCTGTTCCTGTCTTATCAAATTTGACACCCAAGTATACATACTCATTGCATGGAGATATTACTTGTCCATTGTCTAGTTCTAACTCACTGGATTCGTTTCCAATACATAAGTACTGTGTCTTGTCCACGTTCACTGTTAATCCCCACTTTTGGTATTCTTCCATTAACTTTCTCATCATATACTCCATGTCTTCTTTATCATTAGCTACAATTACTTGGTCGTCAACAAACTGTATAGTAAATCGGTCGTTAAGTTGTATTCCCATGCCGGGCACTTTCCGTTTCCAGTTTTTTAGAGCTACTGCGATATATATTTTAAAAAGAATTGGAGATATACAACATCCCTGTCTTAAGCCTTCTGTTACCAGAAATTCTTTTGAAAGTCGATTTCCAATTTTAATTCCAGAGTTTTACCCATTGTATAGTTCTTTCATCGCTTTTATGTATGTATATGGCTCATATTAGTCTGCTCTAACACTGTCCATAGTTCTTCTAGTGGAACGGTATCATATGCTTTTTGTAGGTCCACAAAGGCAACATGAGTTTCTATATCTCTGGCGCTCCTTTTCTCAATGACTTGTTTAAGACAAAAAGCATTATCACTACAAGATCTGCCTGCACGAAACCCACTTTGCTCTTCTTCTTCTTGCTCATGAAAATCATTCTCTATTAGATCTCTAAGAATCCTACCGTACAATCTACTTAGAGTAATGGTTACTGAAATTCCTCTGTAATTAGATAGTTTAAGTTGGGCTACGTATTTTTACGTAAAACTGCACGTTAAGCGCTCTACGTTTTGTTCCAAATTTGAGTTTAAGTTGAATGTTTTTACGTTACCATAACAAGTCTACTAATAGCAGAGAATATGGAATTCGGCACTGTGTTTTTTTGATGTTACAATTTTGTTTTTTGTCTTTTCAACTACATTAGGAATATATTTGCAAAGAATCGTTTGTACTGGAAGCGGAAATTATCGTCTAGGCCTCATTTTTCGATCGGTCAATCAACCAATTCTATTCTTTGGTAACGTTACGGTGCACGCAGACTGCCGTAAGCTAACGTAAATACGTAAGCTCCTAACGTGACCTTGACGATGGTGTGACGAAGTGCGCTTGCGTAACTGTCAAATCTCATGCTTACGTAAAAATACGTAGCACAACTTAAACTATCTATTGTTGCAATCCAGCTTGTTTCCTTTTTTATGTATTGAGTATATGAATGCAATTTTCCAATCATCAGGTACTGGATGTCCGTTTATGCATTGATTGATAATATATTTGAGATTTTCGATTAGTTTCTCTGATCCATATTTGAGCATTTTAGCATATATTCCTCCAGGTCCGCTAGCTTTTCCAGATTTAAGCTTTATATTTATTTAATATTATTATTAAACGTATTATTTCTAATCGTACATCATGTAAACTTATGTTGTATGCAGTGATATCTCTCGCCAACGATTATTATAATCGTTGCTCTCTCGCAAGCTTTCATACCTGGCCGCTGGATGGCTTAACTCAGCAAACATATTTAGGGTCACTCCATCTTGGAAGATATATCCTATTAGATATAATATTAGTTATAGTGCTTACCTACAATGATAAAAAAAATAATATTTCTGTGGGATTACTCTCAATTTTGCCCTTTTTGGTTAAAATGGTTATAGTTTCTAGAGTCATATTCCTGTGATTCTGCCGTGCTTCCAATCAGGTAGACTCTGTGCAAAAACATGATTTTTTTTAAAAAAATCCAAACCTTTTAGTTTTGTATTTTACATCGATATTGTTTTACATCGATTTGTTTTAAAATAACACACAGTATCTTTAAAGTTTGTTAGACTCGCGATCATTTAACGGCATTGTTAGAGATATATTACTTAAATATTAAATCAAGCAAAACAAACTTCAAACCTATCGGGACTTCGAGCCTCGAGGTAAACCTGGACGATCAGTCTAAAGTAGGAATGTTTAGGAAGCCAGAATAATTTTTAATGGTACCTAGCCCTAATGCTACACTTTCTTTATTTTAATTTGATGTCCTATGTACGTACCATATACGTCTGAGGTACGTACATTTTCAGTACTATATACGTACCATGTACGTCTGGAGTACGTACATTTTACGTTTAACTGGACGTACCATGTTAGTATCTAGTACGAGTTTTTTACCTACATAGTAGGTACATTCATCGAAATTACGTCGAATGTTAGTAGATAGTACGTCCATAGTACGTACAAATCCCTACGACGCGACGTACATATATGGGCGTAAGCTCTCCGGTCCTCATTTTGGGAGGTTCTCTTTTGAGCGCAAACCTGTTACTTGGGGACAGTTTTTTGGTTGAAAAAAGTCATGCAGGGGGTATCCGAACCTGTAAGGAAATGTTTGTGATTAATTGACAAAGGTTAGGAAAACACTAATTTCGACCTCCTAAAAGGAGGACAGTGGAGCTAATTCAAGAAAATAATTTTTCCAAAATATGTGTCGGTTTGGTTCGGTTTGGTTTCACACTCTCTAAGATCCGGGGAAAGAAGTCAGGGAAGTTTTCTTATGAAAAAATATGTTAGAAAGTCGAACTATACGAGTTGTGTAAAGTTTGGCAATCCACGTTAGAACTTTTTTTTTCACAAAGCTTTTTTTACAATGAAATTATTTTTAAACAAATTTCTATTCAAGGAAAATGTTTTCGAACTTCCATTCAATACAACTGTTTTCAAACAAATTTTTGATTAAAGAAAATGTTTTCGAAGAAATTTCCGTTTAAAGAAATGGTTTTTAAACAAATTTTCGTTTGAAAAAAATATTTTCAAAAACTGTAAAAAAGTACTATTTGTGCGTTTGTGAGTGTGTGTGTTTGTGCCTATGTGTATGTAGTAAAGCCTTTTTTTAATCATTAGAGTGTAGCTACTATCGATTTTTTATTGGGACCTTTTGTTTTTCAATCTTTTGTTTTTTGACCTTTTGTATTTTTGATCCTTTATATTTTCGACCTTTTGAACTTTCGGCTTTTGTATTTTCGACCTCTTGTAGTTTCGGCTTTTTGTTTTTCGACTTTTTGTAGTGTCGCCCTGATGTTCTCGACCTTTTGTATTTTCGACCTTTTGTACTTTTAACCTCTTAAACCGTAATAAAATAATGGTAGGCATATTATAACCCTGGGGACGACAGTGTTTACTTTTAATCCCGCGACTAGAATTTTCAAGCCCGACAGGAAGGACGGCTATATATTCTGCTAAGTAACTAAAACTAATGCCAAGGTTTATAAACAAAAAAAAAATAATAATCATAAAATAAATATTAAACCACTAACCGATACTCTAGTTTTAGCATATCAAACCCCGGTATATAATAATATAGTGGGCAGTGATTTTTCATTTATTTGGTGGACTATGGACCCGTTGCTATAGCATGGCGTTAAACAAAAGTCAGTCAAACGCTAGCAAACATAGAAAAAATGTGGAAAAAATAATATTTATTTCGTAACAAACTAAATAGGTTTAGTCAAGAAAAAGTTCGAATTAAATTTCTCTAAGATGGAACAAACATGGACCAAAGAATAAAGGCTATTCCTACTTTGAGATGGACATTAAAAAGGCCACCGAAGAAAGCAGCTTTCAGAGTACCGAAAATGATGCAATAAACAGAATGTCGAAAATTTCAAAAGGTTGATTTACATCCTAAAGAAGTCTAGAACGTTAAATTCTTCCTATGAAGGCAATATTTGGAGAGCATCACTGGAAAAGGAGCCAAGCGCTATTATTTATATTTTGGAAAAATCAGAGTTAAAGTTAAGATTAAATTGTAAATCGTTTAAAAGAGAATCAAATTATGTTTTGATATACGCTGAATAGAGTACTCCTAATTAATTATGCCCTTAAAAATGTTGGCAGAATTTTGTTTTATTTTATTGAAGGCGCTTGGCACTTATAAAGCAAAATTTAGGTTTTGGCGCTTGGCTCCTTTTCCAGTAACGCTCTCCATTTTATGCCAAAGGACACAATAATAATTGAAATCAACCAAGTCATCAGCAAAGTACAGTAAACTTACGGCAAGCTGGAAGCAGCATAAGAACCGTAATCGTGTATCTTGATAGCTTTTTGTTTTTGTATTCTAATAAAATAAAATGATCGAAAACACCTATATTTGGCGTTTATAGTTTTAAAGAAGTTAGTTACCTTAGTCCCTGAAAAAAAGGATTAAACGTACACTTTTATTCCCTAGAGCGCATAAAGAAAAACATAATAGTTTTTTATATTTTATAATATATCGTCACCCTAATTCTGAAACATCGTAACCCAACCCAACAAAATATTACAAGAATAAGAAAAGTTAGAAGCAAATTAAATAGCGTAAACATTATGCGACTTATAAGAAATCGCGGGAATGACCGTTTTATTATTTTTTTTGGTTGTGAGGATTTAGCAGCATATAGAATTTTCATTTTTTTGTGGGTTACGACGTGTCAGAATTAGGGTATCGATATATAAAACATGTCAACTAATTTTTAGTTTCTTGCGCTGCGTGGGTCCTAACACATATTGCAATCATAAAAAACTTATTTTTTATATTCGATAATCTGAAAAAGCATTATTTTAATGGTTTGTTTATTTGGATAGTCTAAATATATATACCGGGTGTGATAGACAGTTCTCTTCGTAATATTTGTAAACCATTTTATTTTTTTGAACACAAAGAAAGCTACGCTCCTGAGAGTGTCAGATTCGTCATATAACCAAAAAGATTTAGCTGTCGTGTTGCTACTTAAAGAAGACACTACGTCTTCGTGATGCAGTGACCCTAAACTATAATCGATAATCGTTGTTTGATCCATCAAACAACGCTATAATGTAACAGCAAACTTGGCACCGTAGCGACTTAATTATAGAATCGACGAGTTTCCGATTCGACTTTTTTACGGTTCGAGCTTTTTACGTTTCGACATAATTACGTTTCGATGATTTTGCGTCTCTTCTCCATTGCGTATCGAGCGTTTAATTTTCGACTTTTTTACGTTTCGACATTTTTACGGATCGACGATATTACGATTCGTTTAAATTATTTTCGACTATATTATTTTCGACAATTTTACGGTTCGACAAAATTACGTTTCGCTTGAATTGCTTTCTATTCTTGTAATTTTCGATTTTTTTATTTTTTGACTTTTTTACGGTTCGGCTTTTTTGCGATTCGACTTTTTTACGGTTCGAGCTTTTTACGTTTCGCCTTAACTCCGTTTCGATCATTTTACGATTCGATGCTTTTACGTTTCGACACTTTTACGGATCGACAAAATTACGATTCCTCTAAATTATTTTCGACTATATTATTTTCGACAATTTTACGGATCTACAAAATTACGTTTCGTTTAAATTATTCGTCAATTCTATTTTCGATTGTTTTATTTTCGACCAAATTACGGTTCGACATTTTTATTTTCGACATTTTTATAGGGACCCACAAAAACAACCTTAAGATTTGTCAAAAATCATTAAAAGAGACCTTTGCTAAAAAACACGGCAAATCGTCGGTCAGATGTTAAAACCTCGTATCTCAGAAAACCAAAATTTTTAGGAAATGAGAAATTTGAGGTTTTGACATCCGACTATTCCGGTCGTGGGATATGATACGAGGAATTTATATTTAGCTGATTTTGAGATACGAGGTTTTTAGCATCTGGGTGACGAAATACAATGATACGGATTTGAATATTCCAAGTAACAATTATTGACTAATTACAAATTTTTTTTTAGTTTTTTCTATAAATTAGTTTCTGGAGAAAATAGGTATCTTTAAAAAAAAATTGTTAAGGATTTACACAGTTTTGATCTTCCAGCATCAGAACAGGGGAGCTATGATTTAAAAAAAGTTATATTTATATTTAAATTAAAAATCAAACAAAAATTCGCGCGGCGTATTGTCCCCGCGGCGAATCGCCCGAGGTGAATTGTTCCCTACCCTACAGGGTACCCATACATTTATACTACATACAAAAGCTCGTCTATCGGACATGTCATGTAATAACTTGCACTATAATGAAAGTTGTTGTTAGCCAATGTTCTATTTGTCATGAATTAAAAATACAAAACAATAGAGTTTAGGTAAATGCTTAACTAAAATCTACTTCAGTATGTATACAAGCATAATATCCATTAATAAACAGACATCAGACAATTGGCTGAAATCCTATCCAAATTTTATCGACATCCGCCATTAATTTTTAATCCTTCTTCATCATGTTGGTCCATTATAAGCGGAACATTGTTTTTCTTTATGATATTTTGTGATATCTGCTCTTGACAATAAACAAGATTGATGGTCGAGTCCATTAAATCAAAGCCCCTTAGCCTAATGTATGGCTATTACACGTCAAAAACGATATTTAATAAACACAGGCCCCTGAGTGCTCACTGCCACACTATAAATATTTTTCGAATAAGAAAAGCCTAATTTTATTGCAAGCCTTAAGCTATTTAGAATTATTTTTTCTCAAATATTTTTAGCGCTGGCTGCGTGCTTACCCCTAGCGATATCAGAAAGTTGCTAAGGCGGCGGCTTTTTAGGACTGAGAAAGTGGATAGTGTCTTAGGGCATGATACTTTCCCCGCTCACAAAACTCAATTTGTTAATAATCAGAAACAAGTCAAGCTTGCTGGAATAAATTCTTCGATATTTTGGATGATTATTGTAATTTTTTTATAACCTTAGTAAAATTTGGTATTTCAGAAATTAACAACTTTTTCTGAAATACCCAATTGCAAAATAATGCAAGGACCTAAAACTATAAACAACAAGTAAAATTAAAGAAAGAAAATTTATAAAAAGTTAAAACTGCGATCAAAAATTTTAACACACGGAAAAGGTGATCTTATGTTTTCAGACGTTGATACTTTACGTCTAGTTTGAGTTTTCATACCTTTGAAAGTGGGAAAGAAGAATTATAGAAGTTAGTTGAATGGCTTGGTCGAGTTAATACCCTGAGAGTTTCTCGTTCTTGTATTGAGACACCACTCACATACACAGAAGTTTTTCGAAAATTTATGTGTGGTCTTTGGTGGCTTAATGTAAGAGCGTTTGAGTACAGAGCAAGAGATTCCGGGATCGAATTCCGGCCGAAGACAAACTTTTTATAATTTTTCTTTCTTTAATTTTAGTTCTTGTTTAATAACTTTTTAATATAAAAAAATTACTGTCAGTGTCAAATCGAATACGAGTTACTGTTTCGGTTATTGCCTTGCTCCGAATATCAAAAAAAAAATACGAATTCCTTTTTGTATTCAGATAAGTAGAGGCAAGAAGCATTTAAAATATGACTACATTTATAAGATTAACCTGCATTTAACCCAATTTTAAATCGTTTTTATTGACCCAGTTTTTTATACCTACCATTTATGTGGCTAGGCTCTTATTTGGTCCATATACTTACCAGAAATGGATGAAATGAGTGCGAAATTTGCTGTAAAACAATAAGTGTATAATGTGTTGCATTGCATTTGTTTGTTTCTTAGCTTTAAGCGTTACCTTTATTGGCATTAAATACATAAAAAATAAACCAAAACATATTATAGATATCAGATTAATCTCATTTAGTTATAGACTTAATGGATAGATCGCATTACATAATTTCAAATATTTGTTAATGAACTTAATGGAACTACAGAATTAAAAAATCGTTACAGGCAAATCAATTTTCTTTAGACCAAAAGACAGTTTTTTTAAATATCGATAGAGCTAACAATCTCTCGAAGTTGTACCGATTTCCATAAAGTAGTAAAGTAGTTACATAATCATGTACATAGGGTCATCAAAATTCTAACATCCTTTTAGAAATTTGGGAGACTGATAGAATTTATGATAAACAAAAAAATAAAAAATCCCAAAACTGTAATATATTCTCCTCCTCTATACATGTTCAAATTATGTAAAACTAATATTGGTCACTTCCGGAAACGCTAGAGAGCTGAGATTTAACAGGCAGTATGGACGAGTTTTTGAAAAAACTCTCTTGCTCAGGATGTATTATTAGCAAATAGGTATAAGAAATAAATAAACAAGATTATAAAACGGGTGCAAAAAAATTACCTCTAACCGCTTCTCACGTCCATTGAGAGCTACTTTACTTTATCCTCAAAGTCCATTAATATTGCAAAATATGGACAATGGAAAAGACAGCTATAGTTCTTTTTTTCCATTATTAGATTTAATCAGTAGGAAATTGATTTTAGCAGATAACTACTTAGATGCACAACATTTTGTCCAATTTGCTAATATAAAAATAAAAACATATACAAAAAATTTAACACTTTATATAACAAATTAAAAATTCATAAACTCACCAGGGATTGTTGCAATGACATTAATAATTACCAATACCTTTATTACTAATGCAAAAATTAATAAAATAGAAATTTGTTTATTTCAAAAAGAATATTAAATAAAGGTGAAAGCGATCGAGAAGTTAGTTTTGAACATTATTCGATATACGATATACCTACTTCAAATTTGAAATATTATACAAATCATAACAAAACATATCAAGTAGTAAAAGAAGCCAAGTACGCAAAATTGATATCCTGTAAAAAGAATTAAGATCAAAATCAAGCCAGTTTTCTAATAAATACACATTTGGCTATATTAGAGCGACATGATTGACTTTTAGGCACATTGCTACAAGAATAACAAGTTTGGCTGTAACAACAAAGTTTAAATAAACATTTCCAAACATAGTGAAAACCTTTCATTTTGAAATATGCACCTGTTTATTGGAAACCTTAGCCAAACTTTGATCTCAATTCTTTTTACGGAATACCATTTTCGCACACTTGGCTTTTTTACATGAAATTTTTTGTTATGATTTGTCTCTTCTGATACATCAAATTACCCCCTAAGGCTATACCAGACATAATAAGGCATACAGTCGGCATCCTTACGTATATGATTCTACTATTTTGCAAATTAATTTTTATTGTCGCCGCGTTGCTCGACGCCAACGACGTCGGCGGTATTATTTGCCAACTAATTACTCCTTTTAACACCGCTAAGGATTCTCTGTCTTTTTCTTTTTAATTAAAATAAACAAGAATAAGAAATTAATTGTTAGGACAATTGAAATTTTGAAAATTCCAGGTTGACACTTCGCTAAATTGCATGCTTGGTTTTAAATTCAAATTAGTAGAAACGCAATGTAGTGAAGGACTATATTTGCATTTTTAGCTTTTTAGGTAAGCGGTGTAATGTTCATAAGGGTGCAATTCTCACTAGTAATACCACTAGAGGTTATATGATTTCCGGAAATTTTTTTGAGCCAAAGAATAGTTTGAAAATTATCCCGAGTCGAAGGTGACGGATAATTTTCTAAAAATGTTCATTAGCGAGAAAAAATTTAAGGATTTAATTTAACCTCGCGTGGTTATCGGTAAAACCCGCTATACCAGTCTCAAGCCTGGGGTCCCATTGCACTAACGGGAAAGGAGAAGAGGGAGGAGTAACAACCTCGTAAAAAAAAAACCAGGGTTCATCTGGCCCGGATGATAGCACCCTGTAAGGGCACCTGCCTAGGATCACAGGTGAAGAAGATGCTGCCTTGTAGTACCGGCGTTGGAATCGTCAAAGGCTAGGGGAACAAAACCTCGATCAAAAATCACCTGGTCCTCCAGGTTGGGGGTTGGGGCATTAGACTAACTCTCTAATACCCGGAAAAAACGTACACTGTTAAAAAACCCAATCAAACGCCTCGGAAAGAAATGAAAAACCTAAGACGAACCAAGCAGAAAACGAGGAAGGCCGAGGAGAAGCTGCAGAGAAGGAATAGACAGTGAAATAAGATTAAGAGGCCTAGATGATGAATTATGGGCTAACAGAAACGAGTGGAGATTGGGTATCGGAAGACGTAGAACGTTGTGAAACCGATATATATATATATATATATATATATATATATATATATATATATATATATATGATATTCGGTAAGAAAATTCCACACCAAATAATGTTTTAAAATTGAATAAATTTTATGATTTTGTATTACAATGATGCCAATTTTGTCTTCGACAAGACACCAGCAAAACATAGACAGTTCACATTGACTTAATTATTAAGTTTGCTATGACAACTAATATTTTGTCATTTTACCTACCTGAATTAAAAACTAAAAGCTAATTTATTATTTTTATGACTACAAGAATAGTGCAAAACTTTCTTAATTTCATTTTCATAGTTCATGGATAAATTTAGTTTCGTCACAGTTAGCATTAGTCACTCATCAATTAGATTAATTTCTTATTGCAGTAGATTCACAAAAATACCAGTTTAGAATTTAAAATATTTTTTTTTTTATTTTATATTTTGGGTTACAAGTGGTAGAAAATTATAATTTTATTAATTTTGTATACAGGGGCTTTGCAGTTTGGGGAGCAATCGCTTCTTAGCCTTTTAGATGTCGGTTTCTACTTGTTGTATTTACACATCTTTTATTTTTTAGTTCAGGCTACTACAAATGGTAGAAAATAAAAAATTTATTAGTTTTTCATATAGGTACATGAACACGTTTAGCTTGCTCTTTCGTCACCAATAAATTGTTCTAGTAGGGCAAAAATGTTAATTTAGGATGTACAATATTATATCTTTCATTTTATAATTATTTATATAAAATCTTTATTAGCAAAACAAGCTCTCGAGTATAAAATAAAATGTTCACAATCACACTAATCATGATGGTAATGATAACTAAAGTATATCAGTAGCGGCTCGCAGCCATCTTGCAAAGGTGAAGCAAAACAATGACATAAAGAAAATATAGCAAGACAGCCAAAATTGGGTGCCACAACCAAAAACTTTTATTTTGAGCCTTAAAAAAAGTAGTTTTTGTTTAAATTTTAACTTAACCCATTATTGTACAAAATAACACAGTCACATCGCTTTACCTGCTTCAATGGGCGAGCCGCGCCTGCAGTATATTAGTAAAAGTAAAGCAAAAAAGAAAATAAAATAAGTTAAAAAAAACCACAAAAAATATTCAGACACCTACCTACATATTATAGATAAACCGGCTCAATATATATATTTTTGTTTACAATCAGCACAGTAAAAATTAAATTAGGTTTTTCATAATATAAGTCAAGAAAACTAAGTGTTGGTAATAATACTTTTTTTTTCTTTTTTTTTGCATCAAATATCTGAAGCAAACACTAGTTGCATCTTAAAGTCCTTATTAATTATGGTATTTAAATAATAGATATAAAGTATGCTACATGCAGGCACTATGCTATCTGAGTCTTAACAAAGTTAATGCATTGTCTTTTGAAAGATTCTATAGTCGTTGCCTCTTTTGCTTCCCTAGGCAAAGAATTAAATAATTGAAGTCCCTCTGTAAAAATGGTTTTCTTTGCAGCATTAGAGTAATTAATTTAAAAGTTTTGCATTGATCTAGCTCGTGTGTTTATGTTATGGATTTCATGGACATATGTAATATCCTCCCTCAGATATTCTGGAAGTGATCCAGATTTTAAATTATATACAAATTTTAACACACTAAATGCCCCTCTTTGGGAAACATTAAGAAAACTTAGGTTTTCCAACATTGATTTTACTGGGGTTCTCTTTTTGCATAGCAAAATGGCTCTCATTGCTCTGTTTTGTATTTTCTGCAATGATTCTATTTGACCTTTGTCGATGTAGATAAAGAGATTTATAATACTTTTTAGTAGAAAATAAGAAGACAGTTACTGTGACAAAATTGAGGACTATATTATTCATTATTGTCAACATCAAATCATACACAAAATAAATGATACAAAGTTGACCATTATTTTTAACAGAAATATACAAAGTTGTCACTTATCTTTAATAAAATTATTTAACATTCGGCACCCCCAATGTTGACTTTCCTTTGTCAACATGACAGTGTAGTCGGTGGATCTTCCTCGATGGTCGGGAAAAAGTCCCATGTGTTGTTTTTACCTCTGCTACCCGCACAGTACCATCGTCACCTTTGTGGACTTTTGTAACAACACCAATAGGCCAGATATAACGTGGAGAATTTGGGTCATTGATTACTACCATTTCTCCTTCTTCTAGATTTTTATCAACATCTTGCCATTTTGGTCTTTGAATCAGATTTGGCAGGTATTCTGTTAACCACCTTTTTCAGAAAAAATCGATAAAATATTGGAATATTCTCCATTGCTTTCTTGAATGCAGGTTATTTTTGGTAAACTGCCCAGGAAAAAATATTTTATCTGATTTGCCCAATAGTATGTCATTTGGACAAATACTAACAACATCGTATGGATCCTCAGATACTTCGGTCAATGGTCTTGAATTCATTATATATTCAACTTCTGCAAAATATGTCTGTAATATTTCTTCCTTGGGGTGCTGGTCTTGCATGACCGCTGTTATTGCTCTTTTGAAAGAACGAATCATACGTTCCCAGCTGGGAACCATAAAAGGAGAAAGCGGAGGGATGTATTTCCAAGTAATGCCTCTGTTTGACAACTCGTTGATTATCTTTGTTTGAAACTCGTAGACAATGATTGTGTAGAAATAAAATTTCGGACTTCCATTGTCTTTATTTATTTTAAAACACGACGTTTCGGTTAGTAAGTATCTCTAACCGTTATCAAGTGTAAACTAAACAATCTAGTCTCTAGGCTACTACTTATACTACTTGGTGTGCAGTCAGGTGTGACGGCCCGCCCCCTTTTTTAATTCTAAGACGCTTGTTTTCCTTAAGGAGTGGTTTCCATATGTTTGGTATGTCCGTGCTTGGTTGACTGAAAACTTCTTTATTCTGCATTATATACGCAGCTTCAATAAACTTTCGTTTTCGCCAATGCGACTCCTTATGTAAAACTTTAGCTTCTGACCACTGAATCCTGTGATCATTTGACCATGAATGATCTGCTAAACCGGATTTTTCAATATCCCCTAATTGGGTACTTTTTAGATGTTCATTTACTCTAACCTGAAGAGGGCGTTTCGTTTCACCTGCATATGATTTACCACACTCACACGGGATTTGGTAAATACATTCCTTATTATTTGAGGGATTGTCTGGTTTTGTTTTAGTTACAAAACTTCTTATCGTATTTCCCGAAGAAAATACTGTTTTTATATTATAGTGTCTGTCTCCAAGTGAAAGATAAGTTTTACGCGCAAAATGATGGACTCCCAATGGGTCCATCTCTTTCGCCAGTGGTAGCAAACATCTACATGGAGTGGTTCGAGGGCCATGCGATCAACACAGCAAGAGTCAAACCAAAACTATGGCTATGATACATGGATGACACATTTATTATATAACCGGAAAATGATGACGAACTACAAAATTTTCTACACCATTTAAACGGTATTAGACCAACAATCAAGTGCACCATGGAAATTGAAAAAGATTCGGCCTTACCTTTTTTGGATGTTCTTGTCAAACGATTAGACAGAAACATTCAAACCACTGTATATAGGAAACCTTCACACACGGGACAGTACCTAAATTTTAAGTCTAATCATTCTGTTGCAACAAAACAAGGAGTTATAAGAAGTTTGTATTTAAGAGCCGTAAATATTTGTAGTAATAATGAAGAATTAACCACAGAAATTAACAACATTAAAAAGGACTTACAACAGAATGGTTATTCCGAGAAATTAATAAACTCAACGATATTTAAAATTAAAAACAAACTAAATGTACCAAATTCTCAAAATAATAATCCGTTAGGTGTTATTAACATTCCATATGTTCAAGGGATTTCAGAAAACATAAGACGAATAGCTAAACACTATAATATAAAAACAGTATTTTCTTCGGGAAATACGATAAGAAGTTTTGTAACTAAAACAAAACCAGACAATCCCTCAAATAATAAGGAATGTATTTACCAAATCCCGTGTGAGTGTGGTAAATCATATGTAGGTGAAACGAAACGCCCTCTTCAGGTTAGAGTAAATGAACATCTAAAAAGTACCCAATTAGGGGATATTGAAAAATCCGGTTTAGCAGATCATGCATGGTCAAATGATCACAGGATTCAGTGGTCAGAAGCTAAAGTTTTACATAAGGAGTCGCATTGGCGAAAACGAAAGTTTATTGAAGCTGCGTATATAATGCAGAATAAAGAAGTTTTCAGTCAACCAAGCACGGACATACCAAACATATGGAAACCACTCCTTAAGGAAAACAGGCATCTTAGAATTAAAAAAGGGGGCGGGCCGTCACACCTGACTGCACACCAAGTAGTATAAGTAGTAGCCTAAAGACTAGATTGTTTAGTTTACACTTGATAACGGTTAGAGATACTTACTAACCGAAACGTCGTGTTTTAAAATAAATAAAGACAATGGAAGTCCGAAATTTTATTTCGTTGATTATCGTTGTGTAGTCTACTTCTTGTATTGATCTTTGTAGCCCCTCTTAGATTTTTTCCATTATCTGACCAGAAAATTTTAATTTCACCACGTCTTGCCAAGAATCTTCTTATTGCCATTATACATGAGTCTGTTGTTAACGAATGGCATATTTCTACATGGATGGCTCGAACAGTTAAAAAGTAAAGAGGACTCCATATCTTTTTTCAGTCCTTCTTCCAACTGAAACGTGAAATGGACCGAAGAAATCTAAACCAGTTGCTGTAAATGGTTTTTCGAATGTAAGAAGTCTTTCTTTTGGAAGTAAACCCATTTGTGGGTTACAGCTCTTGGAAAACATTCTCTGGCAATAAAAACATTGTCTTATTATTTTTTTACTGTTGTTCTTATATGTAGTATATAAAATTTTCTCTTTAATTCGTTAATAATAGTTTCTGTACCTTGGTGACCGTATTTTTTGTGAAAATGCATTATCATTTTCTCGGTGTAAGGATGCTTTTCATCTAAGACTACTGGCTCTTTTGTAATGATATCTGTTTCTATTACTCTCAAAATTCGGCTTGAAATTCTTAGGATACCATGAGAGTCAATTTTGAGGTTGACCTTCTTAAGTCGTCCGTTTCTATTAGGAGCACAAATTTTAGTATTGTGTAGGTCATTTGGAAAATTTTTACATTGAATTACTTTCCACCAAAGTTTCTCAGATTCTCGTAACTCCTCTGCTGTCAACCTAATATTTTTTGAAAAGCAGTTCTTTTTAAATATTTGACATGCTTTTAGAACCTGCGATGTAATTCTTAATAACTTTATCCAGGTGAAGTGAGATTTAATTTCAGGTATGACTTCTGCAATGCATGGAAATTCAACCACATTAATTTGTAAAATGTTTTCAGCTTCTTCAAGGTGATTTTGAGTCGTGTTGGGTTGTTTTGGCCATTTTTCTTCTGATTGGTACAAAAATTTTTGACCTTTTAACCAACGGCTGTCATCGACAAACTGTATATACATTGAGTCCCTCGTGCAGTTATCGGCTACATTGTCAACTGTGGGAAGCCATCTCCATTCTTCAACCTTGGAATCTTCCAGTATTTCACCTGTTCTTGAAGCCACGTATGTTTGTAGCTTTTTTTCGGAATTTAGCCATTGTATGACTGTCTTTGAATCTGACCAAAAAATGATTTTTTCTATGTTTAGTTCTAGGCCTTTTTGTATCTCTTTTGCCAGTCTTAGTCCCAAGACTGCTGCTAGTAATTGTCTGGGTTCTTGGAGGCGCAGCCCTACCCAAGTAACATTTCTTTATTTATAGCAGAAGCTAAAAGGTTGCCAGCGCCCTTCCTTAAAACAATTAGTTTCAATGTTTGGTCGCTAGCACGTTCCCATTACCCTTATATACCCCTTAGACCTCCTAAATGGGACTCCCCAGTTGGTGGTGGCAACTTATGTATTAAACTCACTATAAAACCATAAGAAATAAACTCTAGCTTCGCCCTCTAGCGGTTCCACCAGTATAGAACCTTTTAGAGCCTAAAGCTATTATGCCAGGTTCTAAAAGCAACTCAGAAACGTCCTCTACCCTATTATAAAACTAGATTTGGTAATTTGGTATCCTGGCGATTCTGTTGAATACCATAATACCTTTAGAGTAAAGAAGTTTTCCTATAAAAGCTATGGCGATATTTTAGATTCACAATGGCTATATAAAATAATTTAGGTCACAAAATTGCCAAAAATGTCAGAGTCCCAAAATTATTTTATCATGTAAAAATATACCGAGTTTGTCGTTTTGTTGATGATCAAATTGCCTGCCAGATTTATTTTTCTGATAAAATCGTATCTGAAAAGCTCTCAAAACAAGCGCGCCACCTCAAGAATGCTTTTTAATAGTTTTTTGATAACAAAATAACAAATATTTAAAATTAAAAAAAAAATCATTTACACTATTCACCATTAAAAAAGTCTGTTTGGTTTACATAAATCAAAATTAAAGTAAAATTATTGTTAAAAAACACTGCTAAAACGACTAGATAAATATTTTCTCTTTACAATATTTTTTAAATAAATTTATATACGCCATTATGGTTTTATAGTGATCACTTGGTTTTATTTGTTACTGTATCGCAACTAGGATTTTTGAGTGCCCTTATGAAACCAACAAAAAAGATCAATGTAAACATAGTCAACATAACCTCACTTAAATTTTTTGTATTTGTTTTTAAAGTGTTTAAAAGCGTATAATTGAACACTTTTAAATTTTTTTTTCGTGCAATTTCGACACAATCGAGAGGGCCAGTGCAATGATATTCGTTGTGCTTGCAGGTTGGAGGGCAACCTCTTATATTGGTCATCTAAATAGGCCTGATCTAGGCCTGGGTGTCCTACCCAGGAGGACGGAAACTAAACAATTATTAATTATTGGGCTTTAACTAATCAATATTGCAATAGGTAGGTACCAATGTGTACCTAGGTATATCTATTATTTTTACAAGAAATGCCTAAAAAAATAAAACACGAAAGTATTTACTTACTTCTGTTAGAACCCTTAAGGAAACAAGGTTTTATATGGCCGCCTATTTAAATAATATTTAATATACAGCTATGGGTAACTATAAATACAAAATAATTATGTTTACCTTTAAGCCTTCCTATAAAACCTTTTTAAAATGCCTAAAAATAATGGCAAAAACCAAAAGTCCAAAGTTTATATTTACCACTCTTAAAAACCTTAAGGAAACTAGGTTCTATATGGCCGCCTATCTAATCATATTTACCTTTAAACTACTGGTAACTATAAAAACAAAAGGATATAAGATAACCTTTTAGCTCTATTATAAAACACTTTGCTGATGACCTAAAATAATGAAAAAAACTAAATGACCAAAGTTTATATTTATTTCTTTTTAAAAACTTTAGGTAAAATGGTTTTATAAGACCATCTTTATAAATCAGAAATCAATAAAACAAAAAGTATCTAAAAGGAACAGAAGGCATATCAGTTTTATTATACTCCCTTTATAAATCACTTTTTGGTTGTATAATACTCCTTTAGGTAATTGGCAATATAAATTACCTTTATGTAGCCAAATTGATCCTAAAACCCATAACAGCACCCTCTAAATAACCTAGGAACCAAATTAATAAAACCTTGAGTGGTAATAATGTTACTTGGGTAGCTTTGGATGCTACTAAAACCACGTTTATTTCTTTGTCAAATTCTATCCTTAAATAAATTGCTGCTGCATAAACTTCTTCGCTGGCGTCTACAAAAATATGAAATTCTAACTTAAAGCATTTTGGTAGGTTTTGAGAGTACCACCTTGGAATCTTTAGATGTGCTAATTTTTTCAAGTCTTCTAACCATTCTTTCCATTCTTTAAACATACTTTGACTGATAAAGTCGTCCCAACCTATGCCTGATCTCCAGATATCTTGAAGCAGGATTCTGACATGTACGGTAATCGGTGATAAAAGTCCAAGTGGATCAAACACTGACATTGCTATTTTTAGTACTTGTCTTTTGGTTGGAATTTGTTTGCCATCAAGTATATCTTTTTCAAGTTTTTGAAATTTTAGGTTAAAATGAAAAAAGTCTTTATCTGAATTTCATAGCATCCCTAGTACTCGTTCTTCTGTTCCTAATTGAACTTCTAAATCATTCTGATAAGCTCTTAAACCTTTTGAAATATTTTGTAGAATTTTTGGAGAATTTGAGAAAAAATTACGAATTTCAAACCCTCCCTGTGAGTGAACATGTATAGCGTCATTAATATTTTATGGCATCTTCTTCATTGTCTACTGACTCTAAGTAGTCGTCAACGTAGTGCTTTTGAATTATGGCTTTTGCTGCATCTGGAAATTCTTCTTTGTGTTGTACTGCATTATAATTTTTTACAAATTGAGCCATGAATGGTGAAGATGTCGTCCCAAAAAGCATTACCTTCATACGCAAAATTGATGGTGCAGAAGTAGTTTCCATATTTCGCCAAAGGAAGCATTGAGTATAGGTGTCTTCGTCTGCAATTTTTACTCTATTAAACATTTCTCGGATATTTCCAGTGAATGCAAATTTGCCCACAAGAAATTTTAAAAGAGAATTAAGTAATGGTTGTAACATATCTGCATCAGTAAGCAACAAGTCGTTGAGTGAAATGCCATGTGTTTTAGCTGCAGCATCAAATACTAGTCTTGTTTTTCATGGTTTGTTAAGGATTAATAACAGGAAAATGGGGTAAAAACCAGATTCATTTTTCTTGCTCTAAACGTTTAGGGTCAACTATTGTTGCGTACTTTTTGTCAAGTAATTTTTGGATTTCTTCTTGATAACTTTCCAGTAGCTGTTCATCTTTAGACAGCCGTTTTTCCAGACATTTTAGTCTTTATAGAGCCATTGCTTTAGATTCTTGAAGATTTATAGATTCTGAAACTATTTTTAAAGCTTCTTCGTCTTCTTTAGATTTTCTTTTAATTTCTTGTAACTTAATAACTCCAAAATTTTCTAGTTTCATAAATGATTTAACCAGTTCATGTAATGTTTCATCTGCTCTATCACAGCATACGACTGATATTTCTTCATGTGGGTGGTTTGTAGATGCTTGTGCAAGTTTTCCGTGCAACGTCCAACCAAGTTAGGTTTTTGATAAAATTAATGCATTAGGATGAGGCTGGATTGATTGACGTGAAATTATAAATGCGGCAATTAAAAGCATTAGTTTTTCTTGTTTCGTTTTATTGATAAACGCTTGTTGAGTATATGGAAATTGTTTAATCAGACTATCAGCATCATAATTTTTCCAAGGTAAATGTAAATCTTCTACTGTTCTAATATTTTGTAGACTGTGAAAAATTGGGGAATTGAGACTTGCTATTTCTGCTTGCACTGTTTCTGATTTTTCTTCTTGTGAGAGATTTTTAATCCAATTGCAACAAAAAGGTGCGACTGGCCCAGTTAATCCAATTTTTTGTGCAGTTGCAGCATCTAGTAGTGTTGTTGTGCTTCCTTCATCCAGGAATGCAGAAATTATAAAAATTCCATTTGGACCTTTTATTTTGACAGCTATTACTTTTAGCAAAGCACTATTGGTAAAATTGGCATTAACAGGTATTAACTTCTCGATTTTCGATTCTATTTTTATGCAAAGCTTGATTATGAAATTTATTGCAGTTATTTATCCCACACATTTTTCTTGCAGTACATTTTCCACGATGTCAACGAAGGCAGTTAAAACATGCGTGTATTTGTCGGGCCATTTTCCATCTTTGTATGATATCTGCGTTTTGGAAAAGAGAACATTTTTCTATAGGATGTTCACCTATTTTGCAAATTTGACATGTTCTGCTTTTGGGTCTTAAATCTTGGTTTTGAGTATTTTGGATTTTCTTTTCTTCTTCAGTTCTGTATTCTTTATTTGGAGAACTTGTTCCTTCAAATATTTCTAAACTACGTGGAAGGAATTTCACTCTAGAAACAACTCAAGACATTTTTTGAATCCATTGTGAAAAATCTTTTAGAGATTCTTGATGTGAAGCTATATCTTTTTCCATGAGATAGCTACCCCATTGTGTGAGTAAATGATTTTGAACAAGTTTCCCAACTTGTTTTTATTTTTGTAAATAATTATATTCTCTAATTTTCACTTAAAATTAGAGAAGCTATCTCTCTTAGTTTTTAAATATTTTTGGGTTACATTTTCTACGCTTACAAGCGTTTTAGAATATTATTTTGATTTACTTTACGCTATATCTTTCCATATTTTAAATTTAAACTTCGCGCGCTTCTTCCAGCAATGAAGGATTTGAGATAAGCGGCTAAATTCGGCCTAGCAGACGAAAACGCCGATTGTCTGCGAGAACAACTCAACCACGCGCCACGTGCAAGGAAAGTCACCGCACCGCTATTATTTTATATTAAAATTGTGGAAACTATTAATTTTACGCTTTAGTTTATTAGATATTAGTGTTTGGAACATTTTGGACTATAGAACAATGGAGAGTCTGGTACTTCGCGTATAATCGGGCTGGCCAGCCAAGTAGCTACAAAAGACATCTAATGGTAAGTCGTTTCTTGATAATTTTTCATTGCTGCGCTCTTTTTAGTATTAAAGTTTTTAGGCTCTTTTTTCCCTGTTGGAGTCCTGCGGAAAGATACAGTCCCTCTTAACTCCCCCACGTTTTTCTCGAGCTATCTCGAGTGGTCCTTCGGTATATTTTATTTTCAACAGAAGGCCTAACCTCACCATTTGGTCGAGGTTCGAGCCTGATAACAGGACCCCGGGAAAAATTAAAGTCTAAATCGCATTTTGTTAAAAATAAAATTTTTAATAAATACGCATGACCATGATCTTTTTGCTGTGCTAGCAGTAAAAATAACAAGTAAAAAAGTACCGAACGCGCATTGTTTTCGCGCATTTCCTACCTCTTTTTGGCTTTGTGTCGCCTGCACGTAGGAAAAGTTTTCAACACATACGCTGTAAACAATATTAGAGATGTAAATGAGACTTGTTTACATTTTTAACGTCTATTTTCTTTTCTTTTTAAACGCTTTTAATTTTTAAATATTAAAAATTTCGGAAACTAATCGTTCACCTGTTTTAACGGAGTTTTTTAAAAACATTACAATGAGTACGCAACTTAAGAAGTTAGAAGCACTCCGTAATGTGCAACATAATCGCATTAATACTCTTCATAATTTAGCTAATGCATGCCTAACGGATGATACAAAAAAACCGTGTTTACAGGTTCGACTTATCGACCTTGATGAAATGAAAGAAACATTTTTTATTTATCAAAATCAAATAATAGAGGCTTATTCGGCAAGTCCGGAGAGACTGGAAGAAGAAAATGAACGCCTTACTGAGTTTGACGACAGCTTCTATGATATTAAAAGAATTCAAAAACAACTATTTGAGGTGAAAATTGAAGCTCCTCAACCTCAAAACTTAACGCAAATTTCAAATTCTTCTGATCCAGACCGCTTTATGGCGTCTTTAATGCCAAGACTGCGCATTGTCGAATTTCATGGCGACATCACTAAGTTTCCAACCTTTCTAGATATGTACAATAGTTCTGTACACAATAATCCTAGTATTCCTACAAACGCTAAATTTAATTTGTTACTGTCCTTCCTAAAAGGACCGCCTTTAAACGTAGTTAAACACTTACAAATAACCGACGCTAATTATATAATCGCTTACAATACGCTTCTAAAACGCTATCATAACCCTCGCTTATCGGCTCAAACTTATTGGCGCTCCGTGTATAATTTTCCCGCTCTCAAAGACGACAATCCAGAAACGCTGCGCACGCTGCTTGATGTTTTTTCAGAAAACATTGAGGCTTTAAAAACTCTAAATTACGACACTGATCAATGGTGTTTTCCGCTCGCCAACATTTTACTAGATAAATTGCCTGAGGTACTACTTTCGCGCTTTGAACTAGCTAATTCTAGGTCTAATGAAATGCCCAAATATCAAGAAATTTATAATTTCCTTGAAACTCAATGTAATTCGCTTTATTCGCTACAATCTAAAAATAGATTTAAAAATAATAAACAGTTTTATAAAAATAACGCTTCGCCTTATTATACAAAAACGCTACTTGGTACGGAAAATACTCATTCTAAAGATAGATGCGCTTTTTGTGATTCTAACACACATTCAATATATTTATGTCACGCATTTAAAGGTAAATCTGCCTACGAACGCTATGCTTACGCTAAAAATAAAAAACTATGTTTAAATTGTTTAAGCTCAATACATTCAACAAATTCTTGTCAAAGTCTACGCTCATGTCGCTATTGCCCTGGTAATCAAAGACATCACTCATTAATTCATTTTGAGCGAAATTCTAATTACTTTAATTCTCAAAATCAAAATAGATCACATTTTGATGCTAACGTGAATTTCTCACAAAATCTCTCTAATATTTCTCCCAACGCATCTCCAAGTAGTGCACCACGTTGTTACTTGGCCAGTCAGCAAAGTTTTAGATCCCCGGCTACTGGTTGTCCGCTTCAAAATTACTCTACTCAAACTAATTTCCCTCAAACTGCCTCTTCTCAAAATAATAAAAATTTTACTTCGACGTCTTCTAATTCACAAGTACCAATCGCAACTCCTTCGGGTTCTAACCCCACGCATTGTGGTTTTATTTCTGCGCAATCGCAAGTTTTATTGTCAACTATCCTAGTAAAAATTCAAGACGTCCGCGGTAACTTTCAAACAGTTAAAGCCGTGTTAGACAGCGGTTCGCAACACTTTTTGTTCTCAAAAATTAGCGCAACAATTGGGCCTTCCAAGACAACCCTTATGTTCAAATATACAGGGGGTTGGAGGCAACTCTCTTACTTCTGATCTAGGATCGATTTTTATTAAAATTTGTAATTTTCAAAAACCAGATATTTTTGTGTCTACGCAAGCGATTATTTTGCAAAAAGTTTGTACTGATTTACCGTCAGTAAAAATAAATACAGAAAATTGGCATTTTATAAAAAAAATTTCCTTAGCAGATCCCACTTTTTACAACCCTTCGCCTGTAAATTTACTAATTGGTATGGATCTATTTCCACTAATTATACAGGGTGAAAAAATCGCTAGCGATGATCCAAATCATCCCTTTGCTATGGGAACTATTTTCGGCTATATTTTGATGGGACAAATAAATCAACCCTTAATTTCTACCCCGCCAATTAATGCTCTTTTTTGTCAAAATGAAAATGACTCGCTTTCGCAATTAATTTCAAAATTTTGGGAAACCGACTGCGTCCCCCAAAAAACTCATTTGAAACCAGAGGATGAAATTTGTGAAAATTATTTTAAACAGAGCGTGTCGCGTAATCAAGACGGCCGGTATACTGTCTCCCTTCCCTTTCGCACATTTGAAAATCCACCGCAGTTTCCCGCAATAAAACAAGTCGCGCTAAATCGTTTCTTATCTTTAGAAAAAAAACTGCTTCGCGATAAAAACTTGTATTGTGAATATTCTAAATTTATGAATGAATATTTGGAATTGGGTCATATGGACTATGACTCAGAAAAAGAAGACGATTCAGACAGCTATTTTATTCCACATTTCGCTGTTGTTAAAAATGAAGCTATCACTACTAAGACAAGGGTAGTTTTTAATGCGAGTATTACTGACCCTTTTACGCATATTTCGCTTAATCAAGTATTATTATCGGGTCCAAAACTACAAAAAGATATTATTCAAATATTATTACATTTTCGCCTTAACCCTGTGACGCTCACCTGCGATATTCAAAAAATGTATCGTGGTATAAATATCAACCCTGATCATCAAAAATACCAAAAAATATTTTGGCGGTTTAACCCTAATGAAAAAGTTTCCGTTTTTAAACTACGAACTGTCACTTACGGAGTGAACTGTTCACCATATCTCGCTTTACGCACCCTTCAGCACTTAGCTGAGTCCGAATATGATAACTACCCTCACGCTGCTCAAGTTATACTTAACGATACCTATATTGATGACGTCACGACTTCATGTAAAACGGTTCAAGAGGCGTTAAATTTGCAGCATGAGCTTACGGAGTTATTAGGAAACGCTGGCTTGAAATTACACAAATGGTCTAGCAATCGCTCAGAAGTGATCTCTCATTTAGATTCCTCCTTAGTCAACCCCGCAGTTTTATCTCTCGATTCGGATGACGTCACTAAGGTCTTAGGCCTGTGCTGGCATCCTTCCTATGACGAGTTTCGATTTAACATATTACCTAATCAGCAAAGCGGTACTAAAAGGACGCTTCTCTCTTTTTTAGCACGCTGCTATGACCCCCATGGGTATCTTACCCCAGTAACATTCACTTTAAAATATTTGATTCAACAAATTTGGTTACTTGGTATTTCCTGGGACGCCACGCCTACTTTAGAAATAGTTCGTCAGTGGACACTCTATCAATCTGAATTTCAAGTTTTAGAAAAATTTAGTTTACCCCGCCACATTGACATCACCAACGCCGAATCCATCGATCTCTGTGGTTTCTGTGATGCGAGTGAACGAGGGTACGCATGCGTAATATACTTACGTGTTTTACGAAACGCTAAATATCACATATATTTTGTTCTTGCGAAAAGTCGCATCGCTCCACTTAAAAAATTTGTTAGTATTCCGAGAATAGAACTTCTAGCCGCTACTCTTTTATCTGAGGTCTTAAAATACACATATGATATATTCATAAAAAGGTTCACAATAAATAATATTTACGCTTTTTCGGACGAAATGGTTGTTTTACACTGGATAAAATCCCATCCAAGTAAATGGAAAACTTTTGTCGCAAATCGTGTTAGTCTTATCCAAGATAATATTAATCCAGAATGTTGGTTATATACCCCCACCTTTCTCAATAGTGCCGATGTAGCCAGCCGCGGCTGCTCGCCGAGTGAGCTTTTAAATCATCCCCTATGGTGGGCCGCCCCTAGTTTTTTACAAGAATCTTTCGATAAATGGCCAACAAAAACCCCGCAAGTCAAAATAAATGACAGTTTAGAGACTGAGGAACGAAAAAATGTTGCTCTGATTTCTTGTGACCGAATAACGGAAAACTTTTTAGATTCGCTTTTAAATAATAAATCCGATTTTTACGCTATTCAACTACTTTTAGCCCGCAGTTTACGATTCATAAATAATTGTAGACTATCCGCAGACGTCAGAAAAAAGACAAATATAGATTATATCGATCTCTTTAACGCTTTAAAATGTTTGGCTAAGCACGAACAACAAAAATACTTTTCTGAAGTAATTCTTAACCTTCAAAACCAGAAAAAATGCATAAAACCCATACAAAAATTGAATCCCTTTTTAGACCAGGATGGTCTTATAAGAGTTGAAGGACGCATTCAACAAGCCATGACTATTTCTTACGGAGAAAAACATCCTCTTCTTTTACCCAAGGAAAGTTTCTTATATTTTTATTGAATATATGCACAAAAAATATTTGCATGTTGGAGTGCAAACAGTCCAATATCTCATTAGTCAAATTTTTTGGATTTTATCTGCCAAACGCTTAATTAAAACGGTTTTATCCAAATGTGTTCGTTGCTTTCGCGTCAAACCGCATTCTTATGAGCAAATCATGGGACAAATTCCGTCCTACCGCTTGATTCCACAAAAGCCTTTTACTTTTAGTGGAGTAGATTTTAGTGGTGCTATACCTATCACTCTCAGTAAACACAGAGGTGTAAAAACACAAAAAGCATATATCTGCCTTTTTATTTGTCTAAATACTAAAGCTTTACATCTCGAGTTAGTGTCAGATCTAACTTCGGACGCTTTTTTAGCTGCGCTACGTCGCTTTGTTGCCCGAAGAGGTTACATAAAAACTCTTTTTTCAGATAATGGCACAAATTTCGTTAAATCAAGCAAAGAATTGCTTGATCTTGCAAGAAATGCTTGCACGCAACAAGTTATCGCCTGGAATTTTATCCCTCCATCAGCTCCCCACTTCGGCGGTCTTTGGGAGTCAGGGATAAAATCAGTAAAAACTCACTTAATTCGTACCATTGGCTCGCAAATTCTAAGTTATGAGGAGTTGTACACGGTTCTTTGTCAAATTGAGGCGATTTTAAATTCTCGCCCCTTGACCCCGCAATCTACCGACTGTAACGATCTACAGGTTTTAACACCGGGACATTTTTTAACACATGGACCTTTAGTTTCTGTTCCTGATGAAGATTTTTCAAGTAAACCTGAGAATCGGTTATCGCGATGGAACTTGGTCCAACGAATACAAGCCGATTTTTGGCGTCGTTGGAGCCAAGAATTTTTACATACCCTTCAAGTACGAAATAAATGGTTGGAACCATGCGCAGAGCCAAAAATAGGTACCCTCGTTCTTATCAAAGACGAGTTATCACCGCCCCTTCAATGGCGGGTAGGTCGCATTATTGAAATTTTTAAAGGGCCGCTAGGGTGGCAAATGTTCGTACCGCGTCCGGTATCTTTAAACGACCTTTAGTCAAGCTTTGCCCCCTTCCAATTGATTCAGATTCACCTACCGAAAAATGATGCTCATTTTGGTGGGCCGAATGAACAAGTTTCCCAACTTGTTTTTATTTTTGTAAATAATTATATTCTCTAATTTTCACTTAAAATTAGAGAAGCTATCTCTCTTAGTTTTTAAATATTTTTGGGTTACATTTTCTACGCTTACAAGCGTTTTAGAATATTATTTTGATTTACTTTACGCTATATCTTTCCATATTTTAAATTTAAACTTCGCGCGCTTCTTCCAGCAATGAAGGATTTGAGATAAGCGGCTAAATTCGGCCTAGCAGACGAAAACGCCGATTGTCTGCGAGAACAACTCAACCACGCGCCACGTGCAAGGAAAGTCACCGCACTGCTATTATTTTATATTAAAATTGTGGAAACTATTAATTTTACGCTTTAGTTTATTAGATATTAGTGTTTGGAACATTTTGGACTATAGAACAATGGAGAGTCTGGTACTTCGCGTATAATCGGGCTGGCCAGCCAAGTAGCTACAAAAGACATCTAATGGTAAGTCGTTTCTTGATAATTTTTCATTGCTGCGCTCTTTTTAGTATTAAAGTTTTTAGGCTCTTTTTTCCCTGTTGGAGCCCTGTGGAAAGATACAGTCCCTCTTAACTCCCCCACGTTTTTCTCGAGCTATCTCGAGTGGTCCTTCGGTATATTTTATTTTCAACAGAAGGCCTAACCTCACCAGATTTGGTAATTTGTTGACAAATATGGCCAAAATTTGACGTTGGTCCACTAGTTGCGAAATCTCAGTGTCTACGACGGCAATAGCTGCCTGCTTCCTTACAGTATTGCTAAAATCGCTGAATGCTTGTAAATCTTCAACTTTGGAGAGTTGTTTTGCTCTTAAAATAAGTTCTTCCATTATTAATTCAGAACGCCCATATTTTTTGTTTAAAATGTTCAAAATGTCATCTGGCTTCTTTGCAGTTATCAGGAGCATTTCAACAGATTTTCTGGCTTCTCCAAAAATATTATTATTTTGTCGTAAAACATTCTCTTCTGGTGAAAAGTTACAGGCTTCGTGGGACAGCTTATATTGGCTGAAAAATATAGGCCACTTCATAGGTGATGAACCGTCAAATTTAGGTAATTGTTGCCCTATGGTCTGTCTTACCAACATGTTGTTTATTATATATATATTTATCGGTTTCACAACGTTCTACGTCTTCCGATACCCAATCTCCACTCGTTTCTGTTTGCCCATAATCGCATCATCTAGGCCTCTTATTCTTATTTCACTATCTATTCCTTCTCTCCAGCTTCTCCTCGGCCTTCCTCGTTTTCTTCGGTCAGTTGGTTTCCATTGTAATATTTGTTTAGGTAGTCTTCTATCATCCATTCTTTGTACATGTCCGTACCACACCAGTTGTTTTGTTCTTATATCATCCACTAGAGTACGTTCACCCACTGTCATAATTTCTCTTATTATGCAGATGCATAATAATAACTTGGGTTATACAAAAGAGATGATCTGAAGTCGATCTACCCGCCCTGAAACCAGCTTTTGCTACTGCCTCCATATCTTTATATTCGCTCTCCACTTTATTTCTTATTATTTCGCCATATATTCTGCTTAGCGTACTAGTTACAGATATACCTCTATAATTGTCACATATATCTTTCCTTCCTTTTTTGTGTATTGTGGATATATATGACGTTTTCCACTCAGTTGGTACTACAGCTCCATTTAAATATTTTTGGAAAAGATTCCGTAATCTCCAAAACAGTTCTTCAGTGCCATATTTAATAGGTTCAGCTGGAATATTTCCGGGTCCGGCAGATTTACCGCTTTTTATGGTTTTGCACACGTTTTTGACCTCAGATGTTGTGAGGGGTACTGGAGATCCCATCGTTCTAATGATATTGTCTCTTTCGTCTTCCTTGAATTCTGCTCTATCTTCCGTTAAAAGTTTTTTAAAATGCTCGTCCCATTCTTTGTCTGGTATTGGTGAAATAATATCTCTGCATGTTTCTTTTTTGATCGATCTTATAGTTATCCAGCTTTCGGTACTTCTCCTACCTCCTAAGTAAGAATCTATTTTCTGGCACTTTTGCATCCATGATTGATTTTTCTTATCACTGATCATTTTTCTCACCTTTGATTGCGCGATTTTGTATTCTTCTCTGCTTCTATCTGTCTTTTGGGATAAGTTTGTGTGATATAATTTCCTTTTTTCCTCTATTTCACTTTCAATCTCAGCATCCCACCAGTATGGTTTTGTTCTTTTAGTTCTCTAGAGTTTCTTTCACTAATCCTAGTGCTTCTTTTGCAGCTTGATGGATGCTTAATGTGATACATTCGTATTCCTCATCTGGGGTTTCACCTGAACTTGAATTAAGTTTTTCGTTCAATCTCTTTTTGTATAAGTTTTTTACGCTGTCATGTTCTAGGCTTAGTAGATTATATTAACAGTGATCAATTTCCTCATTCACTGTATCATCAAGATTTTGTTGATGGAGGCTTCGGCCTTGATAAGGAAAGAGAATTTTGGTCTCCAGAAAATAGTGATCACTTCCGCATGTTGCTCCACGCTTTGTTCTCACATCTTGAATTTTTAGTTTTGTCTTTTGTTTAGTGATAAGATAATCAATGACGGATTTCAGGGTTTGTGAGAGTTTGGTCCAGGTATATTTGTGTATTGAAAAAAACCGTTTTGGATTTTTAGGTCTAATTGCTCACATACTGTGATAAGCCAGTCTCCATTGTCATTAACAACATCTTCTCCATATTGGCCAACTGTCCGATCATTTACTCTGTTACCTGTTCTACTATTTAAATCTCCCAATATTACAATTTCTCTAGATGTACTTACTGCTAATATTTCATTGTGGATTTATTCTTTGTTTATTGATTTAGTCAAATTTCTCATTTCACTCTTTTCTTCCTGAATGGTATTAGTAATCGGGATATTTTCAATCCATTCTTCTTTTCTTCTTTGAGTTTCAGGTTGGTAGGAAGAGATAAGATTTTGTTGTATTGCTTCCTCAAACTCGACGTCATCACATGAATGCCATGTATCCACATTGTGAGTAATATGAACATTGCGATGTGGGTTTTTGACGGCACTTGGTTGTTCTAATACAACTGTACTACTTCTCGTTCTTTTTTCGTAAATGTCTTCCAATTTACGAAAATCTTTAACCTTTTCCTCTAGGCCAGCTGTTTGGATGGATAAAAGTTTATTTTTGAAAGTTATTTGACGTTCTTTACTCTGTATTTCCTCTTCTGATTTGTCTTGTTTGTTTTTATAGTCTTCCAGGTCGAATTCTAATAAAAGTATCTCTTCTTCTTTGGTTTGTAGATTTTCTTTTAATTTTCGGATTTCCAGCATTTCTTTTTCAAAGTTAAGAAGCAAATTTTCGTTTTGAGAATTTCGAGATATTGTTGATCTAATTGAAGCTTGTTCAGATTCTTCTACAGCATTTTTAGATTGACTTTCATGCAGTATTTCAACAACAAATTTAATAAATGACTCCGTAAAATGTTTTGCGGACGTCATAGATTGGTAATTTAGGTCGAATAACTTATAAATATCTTTAAAATTAACAATAAAAAGCATTTCGCTTACTAGCTCGATGTAATTTTTATATTCTTCTGAATCAAGTTTAAATTGAAATCCAGAAAAGGCAAGTAAACAAGATTTTGTTATTCTACCTGATTTGTTTGGTCCATACAGAATCAAATTGATACTTTTCAAAAGCGTTGAATCTGAACATTTCTTGACCTTTTTTTCAATGTCCTTGCAAGCTTCCAATGTTGACATGATTTAATTCGCTTCCTTGAATCTTCTATATCGCGAACTGTAGTTATTGCTGTGTTCAGTAGATCAAAAGACCATTTGTCGATGTAGATAAAGAGATTTATGATATTTTTTGGTAGAAAATAAGAAGACAGGTACTGTGACAAAAGTGAGAACTATATTATTCATTATTGTCAACATCAAATCATACACAAAATAAATAATACAAAGTTGACCATTATTTTTAACAGAAATATACAAAGTTGACAATTATCTTTAATAAAATTATTTAATAACCTTTATTCATAAAATGGATAAAAGATCCACAATAGTCCAGATGCGAAGATATTATTGTCCTATAAATTGTAAGACTTGTAAACATAGAAACTTTGTTACTTAATCTATACAAAAAATCTATTTTTTGCCATTTTTTCTTTATGTATTCACAGTTATGATTAAAATTAGGTTTATCGTCAATAATAAATCCAAGATATTTAAATTGTTTAACAATTTCAATCTTAGTGTCATCAATTCTAACCTGGCAATTAAGAGTTTCTAAATTGATATTTCTTAAGTTGTCCGTGTTAAGTTTTAAACCATTATTCTTTAATCACGTTGAAACATTTTGTAAATTCAAATTAAGCAATCGAATAATGTTTTGGATTTCTTTTGGATCACCCTCTATATATATCATTGTGTCATCAGCAAAAAGTTTTATTTTGCAGTTTATTACCTTTCCAACAATATCGTTTATAAAAAGCAAAAATAGCACTGGTCCCAAGGTACTTCCGTGTGGAACTCCAAATACAACCTCTAGCTCCTCAGACAGAGCTTGGTTGTATCTAACATATTGCGATCTTTCATTCAAGTAAGTTTTCATCCAATTTAACACTTTTCCTTTTATTCCATATGCTTCCAGTTTCCTAATCAATAATTTTTGGTTAATAGTTTCAAACGCCCTCTTTAAATCTAGAAAAACTGCTAATATTATTTTTTTTTTGTTGCTAACTTGATGCTTCCAATTAGAAATGATAAATTGTAGGGCTGTTTCACAAGAATGTAATTTACGAAAACTTGATTGCTGCTTTGCAATAATTTTTGTCTACTACAAGTGGTAGAAAATTATAATTATTACGATGTTTTCATAAAGGTACATAAACAGATTTGGTTTGTGTCACAGCTTCATCAGCAATTTTAGCCATAGAAATTGTTGATTTCTACTTGCTGTAGTTGAACGGAAATAACATAACAAGTTTTGTGTCACTACAAATGGGGTAAAATTGCTTTTTTTATTTTTTCTTATACAAGCTTTATTAGTATATCATTCATAATCATGCGGAGCTTATGTAGGGTCAGAAAATAAAAAGTGCTAAATCGAAAAATGGTGAATAAATGTAGATATTTAATTTATTCCAGTTAATGTCCAGCTTTATCGCCTTTAAGAAGAAAGAAGGCGTCCAAAAAATACAGAAAAAATATTAAATATGTGATTGAAATGTAGAGTCGGGGACTTTTTAAATTGCCGCCCTCGAAAATGAAAAATATTCCTATTTGAAATTCGGAAAAGTAGTTTAAACCAAAACAAAAACATTGTGAACCTTACCTCTGTCTGTATACATACATATTTAAACATTTATTTATTTTTATTTCTTTAAATGATTAATTTTAACAGAAAAAAATACAACGGCAATTTAAAAAGTCTAAGTCTCTACAAAAATTAAATAAATAAATTAAAACCTACTGTCAAAACATTATCCTGTCATTAAAACGTCAAAAAATTTCCTTTCCTTTAATTCGCTGTTTGCTACCCAGGAGGAAAAAATTTCCACTAAAATATGTGCGTTGCTATGGTGATATGTCAAAAAACACATTTTGATTGGTTAAAAAATACGGGAGAAATTACTATTTTATATTATTTATTTTAATAGTTTTTAACCATCCATATACCTATCAGGGAGAGTTTGGTTTGATTTGGTATACGGTCCATTATCGCCCTTGAAGTTTAATAGTCAACCTGGGAAATTTCACTGACTTTGTTTTGCGCTAAACTTTTTTCCTTTTTCTACCTTTCTTTAATTTTGTTTACTTTATTAATCATTTACGCCTCCAGGTTACAAAAGTTCATTCTAGTCTACCTGTTCCTTGTAAATTCCATTTCAGGGAATGTCGGCCAATTTTAACAAAGAAACAGCTCTGTAAACGCTACAATAGTTTTAATTCTTCTCTATTTACTTTTGGTTTGGCGTGTGTATTTTAGAGCTTTTTTTTAAACCAAAAGCACATAAATGTATTTGCTTATTTATAGCTACATGTAATTAAAATTATAACGGGTAGAAAATGATACCACAAAAGTATAAAAAGTAAACCATTGATTTGTGTGTCGTCAAACAAAAGCTTGCAGCACCAAGCGCGGACCTGAGTCATAATCTAGGGGGGGTAATAGGCGACGAATTTTTTTTTGTAATAATTTTTTTTTTTCTAGGGGGGGGTAATTTTTCTGTTTTCCCTTATTTTAATAGGAAAAAGTATATATTTTATTTTCTGGGGGGGGGTAATTACCCCGTTAACCCCCCCCCCTCAAATCCGCGCTTGTGCAGCACCATTGTTTAAGTTGAATGAAAAGCTTAAGTAAATAAAAAAACACCCAACTACTAAATTTACTTGTAAATACTAGTCGCAGTTTGATACACAATTGATAGGTATACCGATAATAATGTACGACAACTTTTAGTTTTGATGCCCAAAGCGCACTTACGAAATTATACAGTCTTGTATTTTCATGAATCAGGTTATTGGGTAATTTTTTACGCAACTGCGACTAGTAGTTACAAGTAAATTTAGCGGTTGGTTTTTTTATTCAAAATATTTTTTATTTAGGTTTAATTCTTATTCAGCCTTATAAAAAGCACTAGGCACTTACCATTTATTTAGCTTTAGCCAAAACGTACATGTAGATTTTCTACGGACGCGAACAGTGTTATCGTCCATTGAGTGAAGGTGGAGAAGGGAGATGGAGGAGGGAACTAGTAAAATCGTGTCGAAAAAAATCTTAAAGCGCGTGCAGAAAGAATTTTTGAAATCGCTCTATATTTGTGAAAGGTATAGCTACAACAATTACTAATAAGGGTGGGGAGAAGAGAGGGAGAGTGGGGAGAAACTAGTAAAATGCTGTTGGAAAAAAGTCTTGAAGCGTGTGCAGAAAGAACTTTTGAAATCGCTTTGTGAAAGATATAGGTACAAATATTACTAATAAGGAGGACGAGGAGAAGAGAGGGAAAGACCGGGCGGGGGGGAACTACTAGAATGGTTTTGGAAAAAATCTGAAAGCGTATGCAGAAATTTTTTTTTGAAATTGCCCTATATTTGATAAAAATATGCGAAATGATTTTTAAATAGGGTGGATGGAATGACAGGAGGGGAGATGGGTGGGAGCAGGGAGGACTACAAAGTAACTACAGCAAATTAGAGGACATTTGCAATGGATGATCAAAGGAAGTTCATTAAAATCGCCTGAAATTTAGATAATTTGTATGCCTTAAAGCCTGCATCATGTGACAAAATGGCGTCTGAAGACCGCCATGTTGATTCCTGTTTAAAAAAATATAGCCTATAGCACCTTCGGGATCAGAAGCAATTCAACGAAACCTTTTTTGTCAAAATTGGTTTAGCCGCTTAGCCTCTAGCGTGACACAAACATACATATTTACTCACATATATATCCCAATCGAAAAACATTACCCTTCCTTTCGCCGTGCTGTAAGTAATATGTAATTAGAGTAAAATTGGGTTTAGTCATATTTTATTTCAAATCGCTCGTTTAATTCAAGATAAAAATAAGATGATAACAGGTAAGAGAATAGCAATAGCAAAACCGACATGCTAAAAATATTAAAAATATTAAAATTTTAAATAAAGCAATATATCAGCCAAAAGGGCTATATGCCATGTTTTATTTGAAAAATTGCCAAGCAAAAAATAATTAATTTAAAAGCACAACGCGTCGACAGAGAATTTGAATTATTGTCAAAACAAGTTTAAAAAATTTATACACTATTTTACCATTTTTTACAATACCATATTAACCAGGCCAGATATTTTTACAAAACTATATTAATACAAAGAATCGAAGTCCCTTATTAGGTGAATATATAAATTTGTAGTTTACAAAAGTATTAAGAAAATTATCAAACAAAAAACTATGAAATTCAAAAGAAATACAATTTTAGGAGATGGAAACTGTCTTTTTAGATCTGTAAGTAAATTTTTATTTAATTCCGAAGATAAACACTATGAAATAAGAAACAAAGCAGTCCTATATATTGATCAAAATTGGAATAATTTTCAAAATTTTTTAACAAATCAAATTTGTAAAAATGTGCATTTACAAAAAATGGGTACAAATGGAACACATGGTACGGCAATCGAATGCACTGCTCTTTCAGAGACATACAAACTAAATTTTTTCATTTACAAAATTCAAAATCAATGTAAAGATGAAATATTTAATTTTGATAAACCAACAGACATTCTTCATAATAAATTTTCTAAAACAATCCATCTTTTGTTTTCTGGGAATCCGGATCAGGGTCATTTTGATCTTTTAAATGAGGTCTCAAACGATACGACCGCAGAAAACCAATGCCAAACTTGTTTAAAATATTTTAAGAATTCAAAAGGTTTAAAAATTCATATTAAAAAAACTCATCAAAAATTGCAAGATTCAATAAGTCAAATGTATGATTCATCAAACTCTACATTAGAAGGAAATAATTTAACATTTGATTCGAAACAAGAATATAACAGTAATGTATTCAAATGTTCAGAATGTAAGCAAAGCTTTATATATCTTTCAAACCCTAAACCAGGACAAACTTTTGGTACTGAATGTGACCTTTGCAAAATTATTATTTGTAAAAACTGTTCAAAAATATCTAATACTGAATATAAAACAATCACATTAAAAAATCGAAAAATGATTTTCCTCTGTTCTAAGTGTACGAATTCCTTACAATCCATTCCAAAATTACAAGAAGAAATTTGTATTCTCAAGAGGGAAATAAAAACTTTAAAAGACAGTAACAAACAAAGCCAACCGAGTCTCAATATAATTCAAAAAGAACTAACTATTGCTAATATGAAAAGCAACAAATTAGATAAAGACACCTTGTTATATAACTCTAAAGACCCTCTTACTTTATTATCAAAAGAAAAGACAATATCTACATTCCAAAGGTTGAAAAAGAAAAAAAATAATCAAAAAACTATTCCGAAAAAAATAGATAAAGAATTATCTTTAAATCAAAATTCTGCCCAACAACATATACTACAAAATTATAACTCTACACCACATCAACAACCCAATAAATCAAATATTTATAAAACTGATAACTCACCAAAAATAAAAATTATCGGAGATCATTTTGGAAGAGGATGTGCAACCGAACTTCAAGAAATTATGGAAATTGGAAAATTCAGTATCGAATCATACTTAACACCGAATTTGCCTATCTCAAAACTAATATCCAGAACAGCAGATACTTATAAAGAACTTAAATCTACAGACCATCTAATTTTGTTCCTCAATAGGGACACAGAAGAAATAATTAACAATCCAAGGTATTTAAAAAATTTCTTAAACATAGGTAAAATAACTAATCTTATTATTTGTGTAAAGAAAAAATCATTTTATTTTAACATAATTCCTTTTATTAACCAATTTATGTTTCACAACAGAAACATATCTATTCAAATTATTAATATGTTTGATTTTAATTCAAGATATAATTTTTGTAAACATTTGGCTGATCGTATTAAAAGTAATTTAAAATACAATAATATTGTTTTAAAAACTTTAACGTTTACCAATTTTGAAACTAATTTGTTTTAAAAAAAATCTGCCAATTTAGAAGAAATAAACAGACCCACTATTTACAAGTCTTTTTTAGTCTAAACTCTGATCAATTAATTAGTATTTTTTATTTAAATATTCAATCAATAAGAAATAAAACAAACCAATTAACAGTTTTATTAAATAATCTTAAATATCCTGGTATATTACTCCTTACTGAACACTGGCTAAATAGTGATGAACCCTTGTACTTACCTGAATATGTTATAGTATCAAAATTTTGTAGAACAAACTCCAGAGGAGGAGGAACTATTGCATTGATTAATAGATATATTTTTGAAACTCTGGAATTTGTAACATTTGACAAATATAACAACATGTTAATTGAAAAAGAATTTGAATTTACAATTATTTTTTCAAAAAAAATTAATTTATACATTATCTGCTTATACCGTACTCCAGAAAACAATACTAACATAATTAATAATTTTATCAAAAATTTCGAAAGTTTATTATATAAATTTCCTTCAAAAAGTAAAATTCTTTTAACTGGAGATTTAAATATAGATTATTTTGATAAAAATAATAATTTTACATCAATACTTCAATATTTATTATCTTCATTTAATATTAAAATGCATATTAGCTCTCCAACTAGAACAACCTCTAATTCATCAACAACAATAGACTATATTTGTACAAATTTTCTTGATGATCTTAGTTATGAGATCTCGGACCCAGGTTTCTCTGACCATAGCTATATTTTTGCAATATGCCCTATCAAAATTGACCTTGTCAAAAAAGAAAATAACATTAAATAAAGAATATTTAGCAAAAGAAATTTTAATAACTTTAAACTCCACTGTCAAAATTTTCAATGGAACTTCATTAATAATTCGAATGACCCACTTAATGATTTTCATGATAATTTTTGTAAAATTGTGGATAAAAGCTCTTCAACATGTTAAAAATAAACCAAAAAGAAAAAACTGGATTACGTCTGGTATTCGTTTATCTTCAAAAAATTTACGTTTTCTTCATACCTTAACAAAATTTTATCCTAATACTGACTTCGTAATAAACTATTTTAAAATATATAAGAAAACATACCGTAAAGTAATACATCATGCAAAAAGGAAGTTTTATGAAAATCGTATCAATAACTCAACAAATTTCCAAAAAGAATGTTTGTCTGTTGTCAATGAATTTACTAATCGAAATAAACTTTCAACTGACATAAATACTGATTTATTACCAAATGATTTGAATGATTTTTATAGCTCTGTTGCAGAAAATATTACTAAAAAAATTAGCTGTAATGTTGATCCCATTTCATACCTTAACGATATCAACATAACTAATGCGTTTATATTATATGAAACAAATCCTGATGAAATTAAATATACTTTAAATTTAATAAAAAATAAATCTTCTACTGGCATAGATGGTATTTCCTTAAATATACTAAAAGAATTACCTTTTATTGCAATTAAAACATTATCTGAAGCTATAAATCATTAATTTTTATTCGGATATTTTCCTTCTTGCCTTAAACTTGCTAAAATAATTCCAATATATAAAGGGGGTGATAAAAATACACCATCTAATTTTAGGCCAATATCTCTTTTATCAACTCTTTCAAAATTAATAGAAAAACTTATCAAATCGCGTTTAGAATTATATTTTTGTGAAAATAATATGATTAATATTATATATATATATATCAATTTGGTTTTCAGAGAAATAAAAATACAAATGATGCAATATTCTTTTTTATGAAACAATTATTAAACAGTATTAATGATAAAGAACATTCGGCTGCAATTTTTTGTGATATTTCTAAAGCTTTTGATTGTGTTAATCATGAAATTCTTCTTAAAAAATTATTTATTTATGGAATAAGAAACAACGCTTTAAGTTGGTTTAAATCATACTTATCTAATCGCCTTCAATTTGTGTCAATAAACAATTTAAATTCAAATAAAAATAATATTCAATGTGGTGTTCCTCAAGGTTCAGTACTAGGACCAATACTTTTTTAAATTTACATTAATGATTTACTAAATATTAAAATTTCTGGTTATTTTACAATATTTGCAGATGATACTACTATTCTTTGGAAAAATAAAAATATAGATGTTCTCTGGAATAATATAAAAAATGATATTATTTGTATAAAAACTTGGATTGAATCAAACCAACTATCCCTTAATTTTTCAAAAACATATGTAATTGGTTTTAAAGAAATATCTCAACAAATTATAAATATACAGATAATATAAAATTTTTAGGACTTAACATAGACGAAAATTTAAAATTTCAAAACCATATTCATAATTTAAATAAAAAATTAAGTTCGGGTTGTTATTGTGTAAAAACTATTACAAATGAATTAGGTAAATCAATAGGCAGAAATGTATACTTTTCTTTAATTGAATCAAACTTACGATATGGCATTCCTTTCTGGGGTACATGTTCAATGTATTTATTTAGATCAGTGTTTATTCTTCAAAAAAGAGCAATTAGGTATTTATGCAATGTAAATTCTAGATATCACTGCAAAGACTTGTTTATCAAAAATAATATTTTGACTCTTCCTTGTTTATATATTCTTGAAACAATTTGTCTGATAAATAAACATCTAAATTACTTTGAAATAAACCAAAATACTTATTCAACGAGACAAGTTAATAATCTTACATTACCTATACCACATTCATTTTTATTTAAAAAATCTATAATTTATAACGGTATAAAATTGTATAATAATTTGCCAAACAATATAAAACTTAATAATAACTATAACATATTTAGAAATAAGTGCAAGGATTTTCTTAACACTAAATCTTTTTATTCAATTAACGAATTTCTTGATCAGAGTTACAATTAAGGAATAATTTTAAACTTAAAATTCTCAATTATTATAAAAAAAACAAGTAAATTAAATATATATATATATATATATATATATATATATATCTATATAATCAAACAACATAATTAAACCACTTATTGGATGGATTTATTTATTTTATATTTTTTAAATGATTTTTTCTATTATTATTATTAGTTATGTATTTGCTTTGTCTACAAAGTTTTATACTTTATATAAGACAATAAAGCTTGATTTGATTTGATTTGATTTGATTTGAAAGTCAATGCCGTCATAAAACGATTCCCTATAAATTCGCATTGCAAACATCTCTCGAAATCGAAACATAGACAATGAAATCTGCTAAGGGAATTTAGGTAATTTTTGGGACGACAACATCTATTTGTAATTCGTATCTACATCAATCGATATATAGTTTTGCCCAACAATAAAGTTTAGTTCGAAAATAAAATGATAATAATTGTGACAATACTGTACATCGTGTCCTATTTTCGATGGGATTAAATGTTACCTTTGTGGACCTACAAAAAGCATATGATACCATTCCAGTAGAAAAATTATGGACAGTGTTAGAGCAAACTAATATCAATCATACATACATAAAAGCGATAAAAGAACTATACAAAGGGTCAGAATCTAAAATTAAAATTGGAAATCGACTTTCAAAAGAATTCCTGGTAACAAAAGGCTTAAGACAGGGATGTTGTATCTCTCCAACCCTTTTTAAAATATTTATCCCTGTAGCTCGAAAAAACTGGATACGTAAATTGCACGGGATGGGAATACAACTTAACGACCGATTTAGCATATACACACTACAGTTTGCTGACGACCAAGTAATTGTGACTAATGATAAAAAAGACATGGAGATTATGATGAGAAAGTTAACAGAAGAATACCAAAAGTGAGGATTAACAGTGAACGTGGACAAGACACAGTACTTATGTATTGGAAACGAATCAAGTGAGAGACAATATCTCCATGCAAAGAGTATGTATACTTGGGTGTCACCTTTGATAAGACAGGAACAGACTGTAAAGAATTGGAAAAAAGAATAGTAAAAGCAAAAAAGGTTATTGGATGTCTTAACAGTAGTTTATGAAGCAGAGAGATAAAAAAGAACGTAAAATTTAACATATATGAAACAATGGTGAAAAGCACGCTGTTTAGAATAGAGAATAGAGATTTGTTGCGTAACAGAAAAATACAAAACAAAAATGGAAAAGTGTCGAAATGGATGCAATAAGAAGATCAATGAGAATATCTAGAATAGATCACATGAGAAATGAGCTCATAAAATAATGAATGGGAATCGAGGGAAGCATAACGAATGACATCACTAAAAGGCAACGGATGAACGACGAAAGATTACCAAAGCAGGTCCTAGAATGGCAACCAATAGGGCGCAGAAAAAGAAGGCGTCCTAAACTAGAATGGCAACAGTTAATCCAAAGATCAATGAGTCAAAAAAATCTGACAGAAGATGATTGTCAGGATCGAAGGAAGTGGAGAATAGGCGTCGGACAACGTAGAAAAACGTTCTAAACCGACATAGTAGTAGTAGTAGTTAAATGGGAAACTCGGTTGTTATTAAAGATATCGATTTTATGATTGCACCTTACCGTGCTCTTTTTTTGAACCCTTAAAAATGGTGTAATCAGATTTTTGCTATACCCCGTGAATTCGCTCAGGCACATTTTGAAAAAATTGCATTTTTTATTTTGCAAGATATTTTTATTCTGTAAAAACCTTTTTTTGTTTGGCTTCTAGAGCAAAATAATGATGCTGTCAATTATTTCAAAATATTGTTTAGTTTTTGAGATTATATAAAATAAAAAATACGGGCCTGGCCCTGGCCCTTTTTATTATAATTTTCATGGGTTTCATGCTATTATTATCTTAAAATGATAAAACTTTAATATTTTTTTGATTTAAGGTTATAAAATATATTTATTATTTTTAAAAAAATTACTCCGAACCTGGAAATTTCCAAGGTAATTATATATTACAAGTTGCAACACACTAGTTAAACGATTTTTAGATTATCTGTTTTGAAACGTTAATTAAAAGATTTATAAATAAAGAAAAAACGTTGAAAAGTTACAAAATTAATATCATAGTAATTATTTGATGGTAGCAGCAACTTATGAAATTTACTTCAACATGGAAAAACAAAAGCGTGGAATTGACATTGTCATTTTACTTGTCATTTTTGTGAAGTGAATGGCTCACTCAAAATTATTCTAAAATGGCTAGAAATCGCCGTATCCAGATTTAAGAAAAATTACTTATTATTTTTTGTAATTCGTTATTTTTTTGTATTTTTCATGTGAAATAAATCTTTAAATTAACGTAAAACTATGTTAATTTGGTCAGTATCAAAACAGTTAAACTAAACGTCGTTCAACTACCAATTTTTAATTTATATTTACGTTGGAAATTTGCAGGTTCGGACTAAAATTATCTTTAAAATATTAAATGTTTTTTTTTAACTTTAAAACAAAAAAAAAATATATTTTATTTTTTGTGATAATAATACAATAAAACCAATCAAAATAGTAATTAAAAAAATTCAGGTCCGTATTTAATTTTTTTATGATAAATACCATATCTCAAAAACTAAACAATACTTTAAAAAATTGACAACTTCATTATTTTCTTCCAAAAAAGTTACTATAAAAAGGTTTTTACAGAGTAAAAATATCTTGCACAATAAAACTAAAAAACTATAATTAGCGAAACTACGGGGTATAGCAAAAGACTGATTACAGCATTTTTAAGGGCTTAAAAAGAGAGCACGGTAAGGAGCAATCAGAAAATCGATATCTTTAATATTAACCGAGTTTCCCATTTAATCCCATCAAAAATGGGACACGCTGTACATAGAAAAAGAGTTTATTTGTACAGCGAGCGGCGTAAAGCTTGGAATCCGTTCATGGTCGCTTACGACTAAGTCGCGCTGAAACATTTATCTACCATTTGTTGGAAAGAGATACTAGTAATATCGGTATTGGTAGATGAATAATTCGCTTTGACTTAGTAGTAAGCGACCGTATAGAGAATCCTAGTTTAAGTAGTTCTATGTGTTTCGGCGCCTAAAGATAATATATAAGAAATGAGGTTATCTTAATTCAGCTGAACCTGTTTTCGTAGGTGCATCACCATCGCTTTAAAAGTCACATTTATTGTCACAAAAATGGTACCACATAACAACGTTTAATTTTACAAGTGCCGCAGTTGAACATTTTCACGGTTTTAGTTTAGTTAGTTCGTCCTTAATTGCACCCTTGATTTTCCGACAAACTTTTTATAAAATGTCGTGTTCTGTTTTTCTTTATTTTAGATGTAATCCTTAAATTAATTGAAAAAATACGTCAATGTTTAAAAAAATTGTGTTAGAGGAAATGGATGTTTTTATTTTACAATTTGGTATCGCAAAAAAAGGCATTTTATTAGTGCCAGTGCCAGTTTGCGATTTCAGAAAAGCAGTGACAAGACGTGACTGCTCCAGTCGTGTCACTGTGACAAATAGCAGTGATGTTTTGAAGCAGTTTAACCAATACATGATAAATGTAAATGCTACAACTATAGCAAAATCGCAGTCTGGAAAACGGTTCATTCCCTTCGCTGCGCTGTGCTGCACGGCAACGGCAAACAGCTGTAACGGCGTTTGCACACAGGACGGTATCGGCACGATTTGCCGTGCGCGATATATCGCGCCGCATCCGCTGAGTGCTATAATAATAATAATTATAACAAAAACATTTCATGTAAAAAAACCCAAGTACGCTAAAATGGCATTCCGTAAAAAGAATTGAGATAAAAGTAAAGCCAAGTTCTTCAATACAAATTTCAAAATGAAAGGTTCTTACTAGTTTGGAAATGTTTTTTTAAACTTTGCTAATTTTCTCTAGGTTTGGTTAGAGTTATATTAGATTTATGAATGTTTCTATTTACACTTTTTTAGAATAATTGTGAATTAACTGTTTAGGGCACTCGCAGACTGTAAAAAATTGTTACGGCCATCACAGTGACAAAGTCACAGTTCGTAAAATCACAACACACGTCTAGTTCCGTCGAATTTTCTTTAGTCTGCTTATTCTAGGTACCTACTTGCTAATACAATATTTTCCTTTGATGATGACCTAATTGGATCTTTTCATTTTCAAATAGCTGTATTTTTTCTCAAACCTATGCGGTTACCAAAAATAAATAAAAGTGAGTGGGTTACAATTCCGGTTTGTTCTCGTTTGATATCCCTGTCTATGCCGTATTTGCGCGATAACATCATCGGCGGGGCCACCATGCCGGAATTTTAGATACACAACAGCTCGGTTAACACTGTCCACAGAAAACCATCAAATTTAAATGGCCAGATAAAAACCGTTCGAGCGTTTTTCATAAAGAATTATCATGACGATGGAATTTCAATACAAATGAAATGAAATTGTCATCTATATTCCACAAAAAGATGAAAAGCGTATCGAATAAATCAAACTACAAAGGATCGTCTAACGCATTTTGCATAAAAGTATTGGAGACCTTTCGTAAAGTGTGATATCCTATGTCATTCTCACCGCCGGTTTAACACCAAAAAAGCTATTTAATTTTATCGTTTGGGACTGGATTTCACTGACCAAAGGAGAAAAACGTTATTTGCAAGAACAGTCCGGCTGTCCCATCTCAAAACAGAGTAACTGACATTTTTTTCAAAATCGATTTTTTTTAGTAATTTGAATTTATTGTAGGTGCAAAACACAGTAACTGACATTCGACCAATTCTTTTCCCATTTTAAAACACATTAATTAACTAATAAAACCCATATCAAAACCAAGTAACTACTATGTAGTGACTAGGTTTTGAAATAGGTTTTGTAGTTACTGTGTTTTGATATAGGAAATGTGCTTCAATTTGTATAAAAAGTGCAGCCCCCACCATAACAACCACCATCATTTGATATGAGCTAAGTTGTCTATTTATCTGAAAAAGCCTTTGCTCAATTAGTTTTTTGACTGCCGACCTACTGTAAAGTCAAATTACTAAAAAAAATGTAAATAGGGTTTCTCTCAGGAACTATAACTTTTTAATTTAATTTATTTTAATAATTTTCTGCGGCCCGGAAATTTCATAAAAATCGATTTTTCTCCATTTTTTAAAACATGCAGTTACTGTGTTTTGAAATGGGACAGCCGAGTCGCTTTTCGATATCTTGTGGTTTGCTAAAGCGGGCGTAAAGAGGAAATTTTGCGCCCTAATATTCATTCATATTCATATATGTTGCTAAATACTCGCAACCAAAAAAAAAATAAAATGGTCATTCCCGCGATTTCTAACAATTCGCATAATGCTTTCGTTATGTAATTTGCTTCTAACTTTTCTTATTCCTGTAAAATTTTGTTGATTTGGGTTACGACGTATCAGAATTAGGGTATCGATATAGGACACAGAGGGCGACACTGTTCGAATGGCGTTACTAAAACTTAACCTCAATCTTTACCTAATCTAAATTCAAAACGTCATTTTACATTTATTACATAGTTTTATACCTGCAGTGAATTTTTTTAATTTAACAAATCAGTCGAAAAATGGAATTAAACCGAGAACATTTTCGGGCTATAATTTTTTCCTACTTTCGAAGTTGAGAAAATTTCCTCAACAAGAATGCCTTGCCGAGTTGATTTCTGTTTTCGATAATGAAGCACTACATCAGTCGACAGTTTCTTGTTGGTATAAAGAATTCAAGCAAGGACGGATTAGCCTTAGCGGCGATCTAAGGCCAGGTGCACCAAAAACGGCTGTTACCCAGGAAAACATCGATGCTGTGCGCATGCTCATCACGAAAGATCGACATGTGACATATACCTTAATTCAAGAAATTTTGCTTGAATAATTAGGGGTCAGAAAATTAGTTTGCCGAGGGATACCGCATCTGTTAACCGAAGAACAGAACGATGCTAGGGTCAATTGGTGTCATAAAACTCTAAGAGAGCTTTAAGGTAGGAAACTCGAAAAACGTTTACAGCATTGTAGATTTACTCATATGAATTTGAAAATAAACGTCAGACGTCTGACTGGGTGTTCCGAATGAAGAAAAGCCAACAAATGTTATCCGTTCTCGAAGTGTATCCAAAAAGATGGTCGCGACATTTGTCTCAAGAGCAGGCCATGTAGCAACAATTTATCTGAAATATCAATGGACTATTACTGCCGATTGGTACATCACCATTTGTTTTCCGAAAGTACTCGCTAAGGTTCGAAAAATGAAATCCGAACGACGAATCATTCTCTACCAAGACAATGCAATTTCGCACAAAGCACAAAATAACATTATATTTTTAACTTAGCAAAACATCGAATTGTTGGACCATCCTCCATACAGTTCCGAACTAAATCCCAACGATTTCTATACTTTTCGGAAAATCAAGAATGGATTGCGTTGTCAAAGATTTCAGTCGACAGAGGAAGCAGTCGACGCCTTCAAGAGTTTTATCATTACCAACAACAATGATATTACAGCTTTGACAACTGGTTTGAATGCATGCAAAAGTGCATTAATTTGCGTGGAGAATACTTTGAGAAACAATAAAGTCTTTAAAAGTTATCTACTGTTTTATTCTAGCTGTATATATAAAACTTAAATAATATACAATAAAACGCAGAGCAAATGCAAAACCTTGGTTCAACGGCCAGTGTCAAACGGCTGTACAGAAAAAACACAGAGCATATAACCTTTGGAAACGACAACAAACCGCTCAAAACCACACAGAATTTATAGAAGCCAGAAATAGTTGCAAAATTAGTATTGACGCCGCCAAAGAAACATACAGTTAAAGAATAAAAAACAGGTTGCTGAATTGTCCAAGTAGTTCTAGGTCCTTTTGGTCTCTTGCAAAAGCTGTTGGATCAAACTTCACCAAGTCATCCATACCACCACTTACAGATAAAAATACTCACTTAGCCACAACATCAGAGGAAAAAGCCAATATGCTGGCCAAAATCTTTTCCTACAACTCAAACCTAACAGTGCCAAATGGAAAAACTCCACCGTTCATTGGAAGGGTTTCCCACAGTATGCCAGAGGTACCCTTTTGTCACAGAGAAATACGAAAATCCCTTAAAAAGTTGGATACAAACAAAGCAATGGGTCCAGATGGCATTCCCGCGATAGTACTCAAAAATTGTGCTAACGAACTCACCCCAACTTTCGCTAAATTATTCAATTTATCTTACAGGCAAGGAGTATATCCATCATCATGGAAGTCTGCCGCAGTACAACCTATTCCAAAAAAACTACTTCCGGTGATATCAAAAGTAATGGAAAGAGTTGTGAACAATCACCTAACCAAGTACTTGGAAAACTTATCAACGACAAGCAATACGGATTTCGAAAATATAGGTCAACTGGCGATTCACTTACATACGTCACTCATTTATGGTAAAAAGCGATTGAGTTACGGGGCGAAACAAGAACAATTGCCTTAGATATATCAAAAGCATTCGATAAAGTCTGGCATGAAAATCTGCTCAACAAGCTTAAAGCAATGGGATTGTCGCCGAAACTGTGCACTTGGTTTGAAGTTGCACTGGATGGCCGGAACTCCAACTCTTACCAAATAAAGGCTGGTGTGGCACAGGGAGCAATCCTTTCGCCAACACTTTTTCTGATTTACATAAATGACCTCATAGATAAAACAGTAAATCCACTTTATTGCTTTGCAGATGATGGCAATGTAGTCTCCTCAGTCATAACACCCACTCAGTGTCTATCCGCACGTGAATTCCATCATCTTAGACTAACTCAAATATCGCAGATAAATAACGACCTGGAGATAATAGAGGACTGGGGCAACAAAAACCTTGTACAGTTCAACGCGCAGAAAACCCAAGCAGCCCTGTTTTCAAAAAAGACCAGCACCGGTGAGCCAAACATCATGCTATCTGGAAGTGCTGTCACATTGCAGAGCCAGTTGAACATCTTAGGAGTCACTGCAGAGACCAACATGTCTTGGCACAGTCACGTGGCAGATATAGCTAAAAAGGCATCCCAAAAGCTTGGGGTGCTATTTCGTACAAGACATCTGTATACACCAAGCCAACTGCTGACACTCTACAAAGCCCAGATTCGACCAACTATGGAGTACTGCTCATAAATGGAGTGCGGCACCCAAACATACCTTAATGCTTTTGAACACCGTGCAAAAACGAGCTATCAAGCTGATCAATGACCCCGCACTTACCCGTAGTTTGGATAGTCTCGAACATCGAAGAACTGTGGGCGATCTATCTCTCTTCTACAGGTATTATCACGGAAAATGCTCTGAAGAGTTGGCACGTATGATCCCCCCGCGAGTAGCACCTACTAGGCGAACACGTCAAACAGACGGTAACCATCAATTTACTGTCAAAATAGAGGCACCAAGAACCTCATTATATCAGAATTCATATCTCTGGAGAACAGCATCGCTGTGGAATAAACTCCCTGCGACAGTTTTCCCTGCAGGTTACAACCTGAACCGTTTCAAAACCAACACACACCAACATTTCCGCGCACTGGCCGCTTCTCGAGCGTGATAGGGATCTCCTTGCGAGTGCGCTTAACCGTAAAAAAAAAAAAAATTAAAAAACGACATTACAAAATCAAATGTGTATAATTTTGACTATACAAACAAAATAAGTTACCAAATTCTTATTTGTTTATTATAAGATAGCAACTTGCTTCTCGCTGTTTTCCTAATAAAATAGATGCTGTTGACAAACGATCCTGTAATTGTCTTTTTGATTGTAAATCACGCCATAAAAAGTCGACCCGTGAAAAGCAAAATCTGCCAATCCAGTCTTGATTCCAGAATTAGGATAAAAAGATTACTACCGATTTCAGAGAGGCTCCAGAAATTTGGGGGTGGTTTGAAATTTGCATATTATAATTTTTTGAATATTTTAAAACGTTTATGCGGAATAATGTAGATAAACCCTAAAAAATAAATTTGTTCTTGTCGCCAAATAAATATTTTTTTTCGGAAAAAAAATTTATGTCAAAAAGTGCGAATGAACAATTTGTATTTATTGTTTTAAAAAACATTTAGAGAATTCAAAATTATTTAAAACGGTGTGGCACATGATTCATAATGCAATTTAAAACCTTTTGCTCGAGATAAACCGAACGAAAAAATTATGTAAAATCAATAATTTGTACATCAATTTTCTGCCAATGACGAAAAACATTGATTGCATTAAGTTGAACATTAATATTATGAAATAAGCATTAACAACAGTATTTACTAAGATCTTAAAACTTAGCACTTAGACCAAGGTCTAGTACTAAAGTCTATGAACTTGATATCGACTGGTTTAAGTATATTTTTTTAATACTTACACTACTTACAGGTCAAATTCCTGCAAAAATTTGGATTCCGCTAAGGTGCAATTACACAATAAGTATTTCTCAGTGAGTTTTAACTTACAAAAATTTAAATTAAATTTAAAAGTAAAGAAAAACCACATAAAAAATTTGTAGCGAACTGTCATTTTTTGGAAATAAAGTCCGTGCAACCATAGGATTCCCGTTAAAAATAGTCTCAAATTGTAGTACCCCTGACAAGTGGTTTAAAGTTCGAAAAACTATACAAATGATCGATCAAAAAATCTATATACAACATTTTTTAAAGCTAAATAATATATAAATAACAGAAAACTATATCTGTAGATGCATTACCGTATTAAATACGTATCAATATTTAAATATTGAAACAGCGCAAGATATATTAGAATCTGTTTTCAGTAACACATCCACCGAAAGAATTGAAAATCGGTTTAATCATCGCTAACTTGTCTAAATAATTAACATGTGAAATATAACGGTCAGCTTACACTAACTTACACCGATTTTATTGGGCATCTCCTAGTGACGTTTGGAGGTTTCAATATTGCTACCATTTTTAAACCAATATATTATATTTTTTATTTATTTTAAAGTTTTTTGCTGACATAATGACATTGTAAAAACGAAAAAAGTGTATTGTAAGGCATTTATGAACATTATATAAATACAGTCGAACCTCTCTAACTCGAACCTCTATAACTCGAACCCCTCTATAACTCGAACCTTTTAAGCGGTCCCTGCACTTTTTACATGTATTTTAACCTATGTAACTCGAGCTTCTATAACTCGAACTCTCCGTAACTCGAACTGTTTTGATTGTCCCTTCAGGTTCGAGTTATAGAGGTTCGACTGTATTAAAAACTATAACATTCACGGCAAAAAAAATTAGTTAAACCTTTAACCAAAATCTAGACCGGTTTTTAAGGAGTTTAATACTTTAGCATTTTAGACCCTTTAGTAAATACTGGGGTAAAAGTTTATAATATTAATATTGGTGTATATTGAATCAATGAACTTGCGTCTATTAGATGAAAATTAATGTAAATTGTATATTTTATTTTTCTGTATAGATTTAGATCCACCAGCAACTAATATAGTAAATGATGGTATATAATGAATGGATGGTAAATTTTAAAATGGACATTCTGTATGTACCTCTATAACGTATGTACATTGGTCTAGTTGGTGATTTTTATTTGGCCTTTTCTTTTTATGTATTTACAGGTTAGTAATAACATAATAAGTCGATAACAACAATCTTTAATAACTACCCTTCTTTATTGGTCGTTATATCTGACTTTTACTTTATTTTTTTCCATCTTTATAATACTACCTAGAAATGAAAAGTTTGCAAAATACTTGTTCACCCATTTTCAAAAATTAGGAGTGACGTTCACAATGTCGAAATACATTTTATCAAAAAAAAAATCTCGTACAAAATAGGAGATCACAGTGGCGGATCCAGGGGGGGGTAGGGGCAGAGGGGCAGAGGGGCCCGGGTACCCCCTCTTCCCTGACATATTTTTTTTTTAGTTCAAGGAAAGAAAATGTCTACACATTAACCGCAAATTTGAATAAAATTTTCCACACTAATTTTTTCACTTTTTTGATAAGGAATACTGAGTACTTCAAAAATTTTCGCCTGCTCCGCATTTTGTCACCTATGAATTTAAATTCCAGACCTAAGAATTATTAAAAACGCACGCAAACCAAGAAATGTTTCATATTTTGCTTTCTTCTTGGCCTCTCCCCCCTGGAAATCCTGGATCCGCCACTGGACGATCACAATGTCAAAAATCAAATTATCGAAAATTTAATTAGCGGAAATTAACATATCGAAAATTAAAATGTCGAATTAAAAAATGTTGGTTATATTAAAATAGGTATTGGAAATAATACTTTTAAAGTTTTTAATTTTGATCCTGTCTAAACCATTTTGAGGTTCGGACCCAAATAAATAATCAAAACACACCCGACGTCTCAACCTAACCAACCAACATTACCAACCCACCGAACGGAACTAAACAGAACCGGACCAACCTAACTAACGAACATAACCAACGATTTTAGGGACATTTTGCAATAAAGCCAGGCAGTAACAGTGCCGAGCACTATTCTGACAGTTTTTGATAAAATGTATTTTGTTATTATGGACGTCAAACATACACACACACGTCAGATAATTTTTGGGAGAAACCTCGTGCTCAGAAAATAGTCGTCCTTTGTTTTGCTTTGTGTCATATGATATGTTAATCGCGGGACAATGTAAACGAAAAGCGTGTGTAGGTAATTGCATTTTCCAACTAAAGCCGTCCTAATCTGGTATTTTGTTGAAACTAAGGACGATAACGTTTCGTCTACACACACCGGGCTATATGGAATTAAATTAATGTTTATAATACTTTTGGTTTATGTTTTATATATTTTAATACGCAATATACGGTTTACATTATACTGGAGAGCTTTTACGTTATATTTTGAATATATTGGAAGATTTTTGGTGATTTTCTTTTAAGTAGAAAGTATAAATAAACTAGAACAAATATTTAGAGTTTTTAAATAAATACCTATAGTCCGAAAAAACACAACATATGTAAAAGGCAAACCACCGAAGATTAAAAATACTTTAAAACACATGTAAACAAAGCGCTCTAAACAAATCGTGACACTCCTAATGACGCGCTGTCACCTCTCACTCCGCTTCGACCATAGTGTTACCAGGTAACCTATCCTCTACAGACCTTGGATTTTCCCAACTTTTTCAGCGTCTCAAGTGCACTGATCCAATACCATCTCGAAAGAGGCCAACAAACTAGATCCAAGATGGCCGCCACCGCGGGCATAATAAAATATTGTGTTCAAAACAGTTTGAGAACTCACAGCAGCCACAGCTGTTTTTTAGGCTTTTAAAAACAGTTTGAGGGCTTCAGAGATAATATAAAACTTGTTTTTTAGGTTATTAAAAAAAATATACCTATATTTTTTGAGAAGTCAGTTAATGTAAATAATTGACGAAAATATTAATAGGGAAATAGCGGGCACCTGTTTCAATTATAAATTTGGATACGATTTTTTGAAATGAATATTTTTAACTAAATATTGTAAAAGATCTAGATTTGACAAAAATATATTGCTGGTTTACTTAAAAGTAGTCAACTAGGATGGGTTTATCCTGTAAAGTAATGTGCAATGGATAAATTTAGTGCTTATTTTTATAGATTTTTGTCCTGGTACATTATGGCAGAAAAGCAGGGGTTTAAAAATTACTTAAGCATGAATGTTACTAAATTTATCCATTATATAGCTGAATAAACCTGACCTAAAAAGATTATGTAATAATACTAGGGACTTATTGCAATAAAGCTAGGCAGTAATTGGGCCCAGTTTTGCAGAAAGCGATCAACCCACATAACAGTAAAATTGGACCCAGTTTTGTAAAAAGCATTCAACCCACACGAAAAGTGTTTTGCAGAAAATATATTTTTTAAATAAATTAAATGTTTTAGCCTAGATATTGATAAACCGCTACATTTAAACCTTTTTTTTGTTTCAATACTTACAAAAAAAACAAGTATTTTTCAAATGTGGGTTGGTCACTTTCTGCAAAACTGGGCCCAATTGTGCCAGTTTTCTGACAATTTCGTATTATGAGAACAGCTGTGTTCTTTCACAATTAGGCCTTTGTGTATTATAAGAGCCGGAATTAATAGTGACATCACTATTAATGGAAAATAAACAACTGTATTTATAAATTCGACTTTGGTATGTCAATTTTGAAAGATCAACTGTCAGTTTTCAATGGAAAACTATCAGAATAGTGCCCGGCACTATTATTGCCTAGCTTTATTTCAATAAGTCCCTAATAACAGTTAAATATAGTCATTTCTGAAATCGTGCCTCTTGTAGATCATTATAAAAATAGCTTTATTGTTTCAATTGACAAATTATATATCAGGCTAAAAACTTAAAGAAACACAATACTTTGTTAAAGAATACTTTAAAAAATAAATTAGATAAGTGTAATAAAAATTATTCTTTATTATTCGGTTTCAATCGTTTTAAGTGAGGCATTGATTTTGTGGTAGAAATATCATTTCTTTTTTTAATATAATTTTTTAGTAAAATATTCGCTCTTCTAAATATAATGGATTGCATTATGAGTTGCCTTGAATGAATGTCACAATTAAGGCCATTGTACAACATAAGATCCAAGCAATTGATATTGTTAATAGTCATAATTGTTAAGATTTTTCTGTGATGCAACTGTTTTAAATATTTGGTTTCTTCTTTTAATAATTTTTGTAGTGTTAAATAGGTATATGCTGAGCAGGATATTACATCGTCACTGGGGTAATATAAACCTCCTCTGTCATTCGCCAATATAAGGTTTGAATGCGGATTTACTTGGACTTCATTAGGTTGTGTAAGAAACACTTTGCAGTAATCACATTTAAATTTTTTTATTAAAGAATATGCTGCATAACCTGCCACATACACAAGAGATGGCCAAATATTATCAGGAATGTTATCAATTTCGTCATCTTCTAGGCAGTCAACAGATTGTAACAAGTTTTGTGGCAACTCAAAATTTTTCAAGTCACATTGTATTGTGTCACTTACAAAAGAGGCAATGTCTTCCTTTGTTATACTTATATCGCCATAGGTTTTTGATCTTAAGATAATTGGAACAATGCTCATTAAGCGTAGTTTATTCTCTGATTCAAAAATCTGGCGTATAGAAATATGGTATTGTGTCCCAGCTTGATATCTAAAAAAAGGGAAAGTTGTAGTATAAAGAATAAAAACTTTTAAGTTTACTTGACGCAGGTCTGCAAATACAAAGTAATCCCACTTACATTACATACAGGGTGGTGACTTTAAATGGAACACTACCTCTAGCTGGTTAATATTTAGTTTCATGAAAAAAACATCATCTGGGGTTTTTCAAGAGCATTCTTCCTGATGCAAAAAGTTTATGGCCATACCCATACCACTTTTTTTCAACATTACCCCACTTGCTATCTCAGATTTGAAAGCTGATAAAAAAAGTATAATTTTTTTGACCGTTTCACTAACATAATATCTAAAAAAATATTCTATGGTTTTTCTTTTTTTCAGAAGCTTTGAAGTAGGTACCAAAGTGGGGTCATCCCCTAAAAAAAAAGTTGTGTGTTTGTGCGTAGAATTACTTTGGGTCTGAACAAAGATTTCTTGCATCAGAATGAAAGCCCATATAAAAACTCAATTGACATATTTCGGTTTTTATAATAATTATAAACCAGCTAAAGGCAACGTTTCATTTAAAGTTGCCACATTGTATGTATGTATGTATGTATGCTCAATATATGTTAAATTAAACATTAGAATAATTTATATTTTACAAAGAAAAAATCTCCTACTTGTGCTTGACCGTTTACCATCATGAAAAAGTATTGTAGCATTAAAAAATACACCCTCACAAAAAATCCTGCATATGATGTCATAAAAGTTTGTGTGTTCTTACAATGTTTTATAGAGTTTTATCAGATTTTATAAAAACTGGAAAAATTTATGTTTTATGGGATTTGGCTTGATTTTTATCTGACCTGATAAGATTCTATGCAGAATTTTTGGTAGATTTCATAAAGTTACCTATATTTGCCAAATCTTTCTTCAAGTTTGTCAGTTTGTATTTGACCCAATAAAACATACTTAAAGTTCTTTTGTGTCAAGAGGTAATTGGATATTTTGACAAACCCATCTGTTGTGTCTTTTAGTGCAGTGTGTGTTTCATTAGTAAGCTTTCCTGAGCAAACAGAGTCTCTCCAGTTATTAAGCCAATTTCCAAACTTGTTTAAAAAATCAAGAATGTGTAGTGTTTCCAGTGTAACAGGTTCTTGATATGGATTACGCAAGCGCTTTCCCTTAAAAAACGTTTTTACATTCACAATGTCCCACCATCTACAAATTATGTCAATATATGCGGCTGTATCATCATAATGCTCCAGAAATATTTTTGGTCCTAGTTCTTGAAGAGCTATAGAAGTGTTTGTATTAAACACTTGTAAAGCCAATTTGACATATTGTCTTTCTAAAGTAGTGGGATACAATGCTTTTAAGGACAAAGTGTGTCCATACTTTAAAAGCTGGTTCTTTTCTCGTTCATGTAAAGCTTTTAAGCTGTGAAAAGAAGCTGTTCGCATATAATTTTCTTGGTGAAAATCTGGGAAGGTCATTTTCTGGTTTTTGAGGTTTATCCAATTATTTCTAATATTTTTTAAAATATGAACTGTGTCGATAACAAAAAATAATGGTCTTAAGGGATCATTTGGGTGACTGTATTCATTTAAGAGAGCTGGAGGGTTAGCAAATTGTGACATAGCTTTTCGATTGACACTATGGTTGTCTGTAGCTACCACAAGAACCTCGAATCCTAACTGCTCTAAACCAAAAATAACTTTTTTGTGTATTTATGTAGGTAATCTGCTTTCAATTTTTTTATTGGGAGTATATGAACCACATCTTTATAGGATGAAAGCAAGCTATTCACCATGAATACACAAGCACTGGTAGCACATTCACTTGTATTATATGTTGCTCCTACTAAGTTGCCACCTTTGTAGTCAAAATAAGGTTTTAAATGAATTTCATCTACCATTAAGGTAACTAATTTGTCTTTTGGTTCCAGCAGCTCAACTTTTGCTGACATGTATTTTAAAAAACTTTTCTCATCCTGTTACAAACTTTTTTTAAGGTGACTGTGCATGGTATAGTTATTAAATTTGCATTTCTTAAGAATGCATATGCATGGGGTGAAATAGCTTGGAGCAGACTACAAAATAGGACAGTTTCCCATGAATAACGTAAAGAATTTTTTTTCATACTTAGCATTAAAATTTGTTCTTGTAAAAATTTTATTGACTCTTTTCTGGTATTTTTTTTGCAACCTCATTTAAAATATTAATAGCATCAATCATCAACTTTCGTTTCAATAAAGTTTGAAACATCAGTTAAAATTTGTTCTAAAAAATTAACCGAAGAAATATTAACTGGTTATGTGACTAAACCTTCTGCAGAAGATTTTAATGATTTGATTTCACTGCCTTTAAAAAATGCAGAGAGGATCATGTCATTGGAAATAGAAATCATACCCAAAACCGATGGGTAGGGCATCTCTCTAATTAAAAGAAAATTTAAAAAATTTGGACTTTTAGTCATAATCCATGGTGACAAAGTTTTGGATTGAAATTTTGCACAGATATCTGCAATACATTTCAGAGACTGCTCTTCCACATATATTTCTGCACTGGATAAGCTTTCTGATATTGCCTTATGCATTGCAGCATTCTCTAATCTCATCCTTTTTTCCTCAGGATATTTTATAGGACTTTCTCGGGGAGGGGGAACCTCAGCTTGAGATAAGTATGATGGACATCCAGGGAAAATACTTGGGACAGCATCTAAAATATCATTATATTATTCCATCATTTTTAATAAATAACTAATATATAACTCAAGGTCTTTATACTTGTACACAAGTTACCTCCAGACTTTGAAGGGTCATTGAACCTGACTGGCCAACTGTAATTAGATTAAAAAATCCAAGTCACCAGGTTGCCATAAACCATTTGTTTTATGGAAACCCGATGACACATTTATAGTCATCCAGTTAAGTTCACATGACTGGTCGAATTTTGTAGGCAACCTGTGTAAAAGTATATAGAGGTTGGATATACCTTTCATGAGTCTAGGAGCTTTTAATGGCAACACGATGACTTCACCTGTCGCAGTGTAAAACTTTGAGGATGTTTCAATTTGATATGCTCTGAAGTGTAATGCACACACCTTAAATTATTTTATAAAAAATTAGTTAAATCAAATACAAGATTTCCTAAATTTTTATTTTAATGATATCTAAAAAAAACAGTTGTGCACATATATTTTTATTTACATATGGGTGGTAACTGAGTTAGCAAATTTAAATAGAAACTGCCTTTAGCAAGATAGTAGTTGACTTTTTGGAAAAACAACATGTCAAATAAGTTCTTTCTTTCTGATGCAACCAAGTTTTGATCAGAGGCCTGGAAAAAGGTCTATTCACTAGAATAAAAAAAAATTCAAAGAGGGTGAACCCTCTTGTAGCGTATAAACTTTATTGACATTACATCAACTAAAATGTCAAAAAATATTTTTTTTAATTTTTTTACATACTTTATGAAAAAAGAAAAACAATAGTATACAAATTATAATATTAAATTATGTACCACATCCTCTTTGGAATAAAAATGTTGTGTGACTAGACTCCTCTCTGAAGGTTAAACAAGGCTTATCAATCCATCAGGACCTGTACAAAATCTTTAAAACCTAAAAATTGATTTTTTTTATTCAGTGGTAGGTAGACAGCGAGGGGTGATCAGCTGAACCAAATTTGTACACCATCCTACAGGACTTTAATAAATTTTTCGTCCTGTATAGTCCTGTACATGTTCTGTACAAGTCCTGTATAGTCCTGCCTGTGGGGTCCTGTATAGTCCTGTGGCTGAAAAGGCCCATAAAAAAATTTGTGACCAAAAAAAAAGGTCATCACGTCTCAATTCTCGTTTTCCTTAGAGAGCCGATTTGCCTTTGCCGGCCTTAGTCCTTAATCATGCTTAGGGCACCCCTTAGGCGCTAGTACCCTCAGGGTCCTGTATAGTCCTGTAGGGTCCTGTGGAGTCCTGTAGAAAAATTTGTACACCTACTGTGGGCAGCTGATCACCCCTTGGTAGACAGTTAAATTCATTAATATTTGACACTAAGATACTGTACGAAATCTTTTCTACTGATCAGCCCCTCGCTTAAACCAAACCATTTTTGTCTCAGGAAGACTGCAGCTGAAAACATAATTTTCTTATTCCCAGAAAAGCAAATATTAATTTGCAAGTGTATTTTAAAAGTTAAAGGAAAGTGGTGGCCAAGGGGTAAAAGCTGACTCAAAATTTGTACATGTATTGTCATAATGCCATGCTAATTTATATGGGTAATGCCATAAGCTATTTATTTCCTCCTTAGAGGTGGCAGGCCCTTCCGGTCCCCCATGCACCATGAACACATATGGGTCTATTGTTCCCAGTTACCTTACTGAGTTTGACTAAAGTGGCATATTTTTTGCCACACAGTTTATACAAGAAAGACTGTGCAGCCTACAACAAAAAATTATTTTAACTTAACACTTCATGTCAACGATATACCTAAGACCCCTGTATTATTAGTCAAGCCACAGTTATTGACGTTACCCCAATCAAATGCAGTACATATACCAGTGTTTGGAAATTTGATACTCTGAGAAAGAGTTTATTTATTTCAGAAAAAAACCAAAGTTTTGACCAATTGTCAAATACTTAATCTCTGCTACAAAAAACACTCAAATATAAAGCAAGTAAAAACAAATAAGACAATAAAAAAACATTTTAAAGGACATCTTATTGGCACTGTTAAAACTGAGACTAAAAATCACTCAACCTCAACTGATGCTTTGAAGTCAGACTTTACCATTTGCAGTGTACTGGGTGGAAAAAAAAATATGCCACTTTAGTCAAACTCAGTACGTAGGTACGTGGGCACAATAGATCCATTTGTGGTCGCAGTGCATGGAGGTCCACTAGGGCCTGCCACCACTTTTGAATACATACATACATACATACCATTTGCAGTAAATATGTATAAATACCCCAACATACCCTAAAATAGATGTAAAATATCAGGTAAAATAATTTCCTAGAAAATTATGCAGTATACCCAGTTATACCTAGGTACTTATGCAAATCTCTTAAAGACAGTGGTCATAAGGAGTATGTAGGTATAGGCACAGCTTTGCTGACATGCCACTTTCTTTAAAACTAACCTTAAAATGTTGAACAGGAACTTACCACAGATTCATCTGATGGGACAAAGTCCTGCCTTTTTATGGCTCGGACCCATTTTGTTCGCAGGTCTGCATCCTTCAGGAATTTGCAGACCGACACCTTCGGCCCTGTAGGGTAATTTCCCTTACATACGGGAACACAGCACTTCTTAAATGAAAATTTTTTGACGATAACACAACCTAGAAAATCATCTGAAACTAACAACAGAAACACTCACCGCACACACGTGATGAGCACTTTTAAGAATTTGGGTTGTAAAAATATTAGAAATATTTAAAAAATATTTGTTTAACAAAGAAAACGGCGTTCCAAAACACGTTTGACGCAGATGGGCTTTCGCACGGTAGGAATGGACGAGTTTGTTATGCCCCAAGGGACGGCCATATTGTCTGAACGTCAAGTTAGTTTTCTGGCTTCTGTAGAGATGGTATTGACTGATCGTAGGTGTGATTACGTTACGTTTTTGTTGTTTTTTGTTTTTTGTTATCATTTTAAAGCAAATTTTTAATTTGTTTGCCGCTTTTTATATACTAACACACTAGTTACTACCATAAAATATTGTCTTTTATTTTTTGATATTGACAGTCTCTAACAGTGCCATGTCATTATATTTTATTTTAATATATGATAGGGTCATTTAACCGCAAAAATTAGATGTCAGAAGCTTAAAATAAATCGAATGTGAACCGCAAAAAATTAAACGTCAGAAGCTCAAAACGTCAGACGCTAAGATGCTGGAAATAAATCAAATGTAGGCACGCCATAGGAAAGAAAAGCATCATAAAGTTCTTTCCATGTAGTAAACTGGAATTCACCATTCTCGTCTGGTAAATACCAATTTTATTCAATCGGTCATGGTTAAAGCGTGTAACGCCATAAATGACGTGGTTACATTCAGCCGGATAATACCCAGGTTCCGGAGATTTTTTCTAATTGCGATTATCTCCACGTTTAAAAATAGTGTGGTTATATCGGTTGCGGCAAGTTTAATTACGCCTGCGTTTTGGCGTTCCGTTCCACTGATATATTAAGAGCTTTTTTTAGCCTTTTTTTATTTATACATATTATGCATTGATGCGAAAATGCTTGCTTTGACTTGTTTATTTTAGTGAGGGCCAGGAATGCTTTTTAATTCGTTGTCGGTTTATACAATATACAGGCTCATTGCGACATTTTTCAAAGAACAACTCACGTGCTCAAAATTTTTAAAATCGAATACGCTGGTCTAAGACATTTTACCATTTCTGGAACGAAATTTTTCAAAGCAGTTTTGTTGGATTCAGCATTATTTCAAGTTTATTCAGGTGTAACAATATTTGTTTCACGCACGGGCGGTCCGGGTTCGACTCCTGGCTAGGTACTTGAATGTTTATTTAAAATGCTTTCACTTTGCTCTAACTTTGAGAAACTGGGCGATTGATCCTGATTGTATAGAAATTAACAATATAAAGAAAAAGTTTACCCAGAGCTTGAACCGGAATATTTACTTCTTGACCGCTTAGATGGGATATAATTTGGCTTTGAAACTGAACGGAAATATATTCATACTTTGTCAGCTTAACTAGTTTTAATGAGAGCTATTATCATTTGCGAAATAGCACTTAAAACTTCGTGGATGTATATTAGCTCTATGGAAATTAAATAAGCATCTTGCTTCCCAAAAGGTATTTGCATCGTAGGCGTACCTGGCCTTGGTTTTCAGAGGGGAACGAGGTCTATATTAAAGGTGTGTACTCACCAAGAAAGCAAACATGTACGAACATGAAAGTTCTGCATTCATCGTATGATTGTTTATGTTCAAAAAAGATTATTGGAGAAGTGGTACATCAAAGAAAATAGAGAGAAATGGAAAGACGAGGAAACATGCACAAACAAGAATAAATGGTTTATCTTGCTCACTTTTTTGGTGAATACGCACCATAAAGGTATTTATGTTCAATATTCTAAATCCTTTGTTTTTTTGTTGTGATATGAACTACATTTATTATATCTGTCATTTGTTTACATCTACATCTATATCAAGTGGGGGAAGGTATTAAGCGGACCTCACACGATCAGTATTACTGAGAGTATTTTTATGTCTTTGTTTATAACTTTTAACAAACAAAGACATATATAAAAATACTATCAGTAATACTGATCGTGTGAGGGCCGCTTTAAAATCACTAAAAAAATCAAATTTGACAGTTGACAGGGGTATTTTTTTACTTAATATTGTCACGATATTTGTTTGTCTCGCTGTCTGCAGGTACTGCAAAAGCGTGGAACCTACCAATTGTACAAATCTTGAAATAACTAAAGATCTTACCAGGGCTTCCATTTAAACCAGAAAGTGCAAAAAATTAATTGAAATATTATCGCCCACATCATTGGCAATTGCCTTACTGGAAGAAGTAGGTAAAGCTTTTGCTGCGACACAAACCATAGTTTCGAACCGTTCTTTTTCCTCTCCCATTTCATGAGCAGGAGGTGCCTTTGCACCACTGCATTTATAGCAAAAATTGACACATCCTGTTCATTGGAAATGGGTCACTATTTTTTGGACCGTGCTACGGCTTGGAATATCTCTCAAACGCGACAACAAATAAATTTGCCACATATTGACAGCTATTTCCCCTGAAATACCATTGAACCATCTGTACTTTATCCTGAATGCCAAATGTAATACGCGGCATGGCTTTAGAATTTGCGTGAAAAACAAGCACCCACTTCTCACCTGTTTCGCTGCACATAACGAAATGACGAAAAGCTTCGTGAAGCCACGATATATTCCCATAGTTTCCCACTACCAGCCCGAATGCGGGTCTAAAACATATAAGACACCGTCCAAAATATATTTTTTTCTCTTTTACTTCTCACTTACACACATTAAGCCCAGCAAGCCGTTTATGAATTCTATAGCTTTTAACTATGCTGTATATTCATTTGAAGTATCATCTGAGGTATGTATTTTCCTATAGGTACCACTGACATTTAGCTGACAAAAATTAATTTAAAATAACAATCAGATTAATTTGTAAAGGGTTAAAAAATCAAAATAGTAATAACTTTTAAACCACAATATACTACGGGGGTGGATCAAATATAAACAAGCCTTTTCAACTTCCTAACGGAAAAGTCATTCAAGATGAACGTGGCCGTTATAATTTTGGACTAGGGATATTCAGCAGCATGTAGGCGGCTGGAAGTGCCGCGATGCTCATTTGGCCAGGAGCAATCGCAATGAGCGAGAAGAAGGTACACAGCAGTGTTGCGCAAAGAATAATCATTAAATTTCCTACAAGCGAAAACGTGAAACCTGCTAAATTCGATGCAGATTACGAGCACAGTTCGGAAATAATACGCTTTCGTGGGTACCTGTAAAAAACTTATAAATTAACGACGGCCGTGAGCGTGTCGACAACGTGTGTCACTCACGTCGTCCGTGTAACATCATTTCTGCAGGCAAAGTTTTAGCGACCCTTTTCTGGAACTAGAGAGGAGTTATGTTGGTTTTTTTTGCACGAGCGAATAACAATAAACGCGGCTTACTACTGCAACTTACTCGACCAGGTAAAGCTTGATTATCGCCAAGACATCGTAGGTCTTAAAAAGTAAACAACAACCGTTTTGTGTCTCCTTAAAATCTAACTTTTAGAGTGAATTAAGTCATAAATCAAATTTCAAAGTGATATCAGTCCACGGCTGTTCGAACAAGCTAACTAAAAAAGGAGTTAATTATCAAGTAAGTTGTAAATAAAACTCAAAAAGTACAAGTAATACGTTGTTATCAACACATTTAAAAACGTTATCAGTGCAAAAACCAGTACCCCGATTAGTCGTTTCAACCGTACTGCGCCTACGATATTGTTTTCCCGGCCGGAACACAAATAAATGGGATCCATAACAAACGAGCAGATTTTTGAGTTGCTGCAAAGAACAAGTCAAGATGTCAAGGATATCAAACAGGACAATACGGAACAAAAGGAGGAAATAGATATGCTAAAGGAGTCACTAGAAACTTTAGAGAATGAAAACTTAGGGCTCAGACAAAAGCTATCTTATCACGAAGAATTGCTTAAGAAAAAAAACATTTTAGCATTTAAAATACCAGAAGCTGAAAACGAATGTCTGGAGCAGATTGTGCTTGAATTGTTGAATGTGAAGCTGGGTTTAAAGTTAACCATAAAAGACTTGGACAATTTTTATAGAATTGGAGAAAAAAAGGGTAATGAAATTAGGCCAATTTTAATAAAATTCACTAGAGAGTTAACCGTTCGTGAAGTGTTTGTTCATGTAAAAAAACTTAGGGGAACTGGAATAGGAATATCCCTAGATCTGACAAAAGAAAAAAGAGCAGACAGTAAGATCTTATACGATTTTTTTAAAATTGCTAAATCCAAACAATTTTCTGCTAAAATTAATAAGAACAGGCTGATAGTTAACAACGACGAATATACAGTGGAGGTATTAAAAACACTAGACAAACAAACTTTTCTAGAACCTAATATCGATAAGCAAACGTTGTTTCCTAATACAAGCGCGCCTCCAACACCTACAACTGAATATGAATCTGTTTCGAACTCTGTAGATGAGGAAGAACAACAGTTGGAAGAAATTGTTCAAGATTGCAAAAAAAACACACTTCAAAAAAGCACGATTTCAGATCAGGAAAAGAAGGAAGTGACGGACGCAATAGTGAGGGACACTAGAAATAGAACCAAGTCATATAAGAACCAAACACCAACAGGTAGAGCAACCAGATCGGGATCTACCAGTGGCAATAATAATCTTTTGCATAAAAAAATTATTGTGAAAAAATAAACTTTATTGGACCATTTTGTGCTGCTTTTTAATAGATCTTTTGCCTTAGTTATTGTTTTTTTTTTCATGTATTTACAATTATATTTTTCTGTATAAATTACAAAAATTCTCTTGGTGTTTTTATTTATTTGGGTATTTACTTTGTATTCAGTTTTAACTGTTAATTTTTTTTTAATTTTTATTTATTTATTAGTTTTCTTTTGGTCAAAGATGAAGGGAATCAAAATTGCCCACCTTAATGTTCGATCCCTACTAAATAGTTTTCAAGACTTGGTTGATTTGGTAACGCTAGAATCCTTTGATATCATTTTTCTTACAGAGACTTGGTTAAAAGACGGCATTGACTCAAGCGCGCTTCAAATACCCGGCTATCAGTTCCTGAGACGCGATCGAAGTACCGGGCAAAGAGGAGGTGGGGTTGGCGCGTACGTGAAACTTGATCTTGACCCAAAAATAATACAAATACCTACAACTCGCGACGAAAGTAGTCCAGAAGAATTATGCCTAAAAATTAAAATGTATTCTCACACAATAGGCATAGGAGTTTTTTATCGACCACCAAATAACAATTTGTCAAAATGCATTGAATATATTGAGAACACTATTTCATATATTACGCCTACAGTGGACAGCATTTTATGCTTAGGGGATTTTAACGTCAACATGTTTAATGTACCGAACTTACTTGATACTTGTATGAACTCTCACAATTTTCAGCAAATAATTACGGAAAGTACAAGGGTTGGTTTCGGAGGAACTGAGACATTGCTAGACCCCATTTTTTTATCCAACGAGCTCAAAGATAATTTTAATGAAAGCGGCGTTATTGACTTACCCCATATTTCGGATCACAAACTTGTCTTTTGTACATTGTCCATTAAAAAACCCAAATTCCTGCAAAAAACTGTCACTTACAGATGCTTTAATAACTTTAATTTTAATAATTTTCGACGCGATCTTTTAAACAAAAACTTTTATCAAATCTACCAGACTGATGATATCGACTGCAAAGTACAAACGCTCTCTAAATTGATTAACGAAACATTTAATACTCATGCGCCTAGAAAAACAGCAAGAGTAAGCAAGCCTCCTGTTCCCTGGATGTCACCGGAGCTAAAAAAATTAATTAAGAGAAAAGACGCTGCTAAATGTAAGTACAAAAGAACAAAAAGTAATTTGGATGGACAGAGGTTTAAAGAGCTCCGGAATGCAGCTTTAAGTTTAATCCGACAGGAGAAGAAAGCATACTTGAATGCAGTTTGCTCACAGGGTACCCAAAAAGAGAGATGGAGGGCTCTCAAATCCTTAAACATTGTAGGGACTAAAAATAACCAAACAATTCCCAAAGACTTTTCAACAGCATCAGAAATCAACAGCCACTTTGCATCAATATTTAAACAAAACTTTGCCGTTGATCGTCATCAGTTCGAAAATCTTTCTTTTTCTGACAAATCATTTCAATTTCAACTAATCAATGAAAATAATATCTCAGAGGCTATGCGATGCCTCAAAAGCAATGCAAGGGGATCTGATGATGTTTCATTATTTATGTTGAGGTATTGTGAGCATTTTATTGAACCCTTTCTTGTCAACATTTTTAATAGCTGTTTTGTTCGGGGCTATTTTCCAAAGGCATGGAAAACTTCCAATATAATACCGCTTCCCAAGAAGCAGACTCTTGACTCTTTAAATGATTTACGGCCGATAAGTATATTGCCTGCACTCTCTAAAATTCTTGAGAAGCTAGTTTATAAGCAGGTTTATGATTACGTAACAAAAAATAATATTCTTTCTGAATATCAGTCAGGCTTTCGACAGGGTCATGATGTTGCTACTGCACTAACCAGAGTGGTTGATGAAATTTTTACTAGTATAGATAATAAAAAGGTTATGGCAGTGGTACTACTCGATTTTTCGAAGGCATTTGACACGATTGACCATCAACTAATGTTGCAGAAACTAAAATACTACGGTTTCGATCATAAATCTAGTTTATTTTTTAACGAATATTTAACTAGCAGGCTACAGCAGGTAATATTTAATGATGATATCTCTGAAAAAGAGGAAGTACTATCAGGTGTACCCCAGGGGTCAATACTCGGGCCTCTACTTTTTAACATATACCTTGCAGACATAATTCGTTCCATAAAACACTGTCAGGCTCAATCATTTGCTGATGACACGGAGATCCATATAGAAGTTGACCCCAAAAATCCACAACAACCTAATCACCTACTTAATTTAGACCTTGATCATATTTCAAACTTATCGGAGAAAAACTCCCTAAAGCTTAATTCAGAAAAATGCAAGTTTATGCTGTTTGGATCCAAAAATAACATTAGGCAAGTTGAACAAAATTTTACTGTTCGTATTCAGAACAATATTCTTAAACAAGAGAAAGAAAATGCTAGACATCTTGGTCTGCATATGGACCCACATTTAAAGTTTAACACACATGTTTCTTTAATGTTAAAACGAGCATACGCTTCTCTTAAACTGATATATGCCAATAAACAATTCTTATCAAACAAAAACAAAAAAGAGCTGTGTGATGCTTTAGTTTTGTCACATTTTAATTTTTGTGATGTTGTTTACGGAAATTGTCTAACTAAAAATGAAAAAAGACGTATTCAAAAAGTTCAAAACACTTGCTCTCGATTAATAGTTGGATTACGTAAATATGATCATATTTCGCATACGTTTCAGGAACTGAATTGGCTAAAAATGGAAGAAAGGCGTAAACACCATTTTCTGGTGTTTACACATAAAATACTCAAGACACAAACTCCTTCATACCTGGCAAAAAAATTAAAATTTAGGTCACAGTGTCATAATAGACATCTGAGACTTTCGCAGTTACTTCACTTGCCAAAACATAAAACTTCATCTTTTAAATCAAGCTTTTCGTATAGTGCGCCACATATTTATAATAAATTATCGAATAATCTGGCAGCACTGCCTATTGAAAAGTTTAAAACAAAAACTAAATTGTTGCTTTTGAATGGTGAACTAATATAACTTTGATAACCAGTATAATATCTCGGCAAATAAATTTCCTTTGTCTTCGTCTGTAGGTTTAGTAATTTTGCTTACATATATAAGAGCATATTTCTTATTTAAATTTAAGTTAAAAATAATTAAATATCTATTAATTATAGTATAAATTATTTATTAAGTTGTTATATAAAAATAGTCTACTTAAAAGGTTAGATGTAAGAGTAGCAATTGTTCTCCACCGAGAAAAAAAGCTAAATCTCGCCTTGTTGATGTATATTTTTTTTTTATATCAATAAAAGACGTTTCATTCATTCATTCATTCAAAAGAGGAGAGCACACCCCATCCAAGACGTGTTGCTCCTGCATGACAATGCTAGACCTGATACGGCAGCTGACTGTGCTGGAATACCCTCCATAGAGTCCAGATTTGTCACCTTGCGATTTTCATATGCTTGACCCCCTAAAAGATTCACTGGGAGGCGATAATTTCAGATTAATGAAGAGGTGGAGGCATTCGTGCGCAACTAGTGAGATACCCGCCCAGCTGCCTTTTATGAAAACGGTATTAAGAAACTGACAAACCGTTGGGAAAAGTATATTAACCGAGAAGGGGGATGAGTAGAAAAGTAAAAAAATGTCTGTTTTGTGTTATGTTTCTAAATAACTAGTTTATAAACAAAAGCTTGTTTATATTTGATCCACCCTCGTACATTGAATAGTGTTTTAAAATTTCGGAAACATGATATTTTAAAAATAAATTTCATAATAAACTAAAATGTTCCCAGACCTTTAGTTTTGGATTGGGGATATGACAACTTCAACAAGTTGCTTTTTACAAAATTACTTATTAAAAAAAAATTGTGCGGCAGAAGTGTAAACTTCAACAAGGTGAAATTAATAATACCGGCCTTCATCTGCATCATCATATCGCTCGCTGAATGTTCCTCTAAGAGTTAGTCGACTCAAGCCGACTTCACCCGAATGAGCGTTACATGGCCAAGCTTGACGGCTCAATTCAATTCACTACCCACAAAAACTGCTAGGCGCGCCTAAAGAAGTTTACACTTCAAAAATTGTGGGGACATGTTTTTTTGCAAAATGTTGGTGTCTGGACCAGTCAGGATATTATGTTGGCGATCAATTAACCAAGGTTAGGTTTAACACAGACTTTGATCTCCCAACAAGAGGACAAAAGCTATATGATTGTCGAATTGTTCACTACCCTTGGAGATTAAGTAACGCAAAAACTTTATTGCAAAAATGTATATTTATTAAATTACTGACTATGTTGCCTTATGAGCGTATGCCTTTTAGTAGTAGTAGTAATATGTTTTATTTAGCATTTTCCTACTATGTACAAAATATTTATAATTGAACTAAATTAATCACTTTGATGTTTTTAGCTCACACATATACTATACTATAGTAGTGTGAGCTATGGTGATCCTAATTTTTTCGAAAAAAAAAAAGTTGCTCCGATTTCAAATTTTTTTATATATCTTTGCGTTTTAGATGATTTTGAAACTTTTTTGTTGCGCCGTCTGTCTGTCTGTCTGTCTGTATGTATGTCTGTCTGTCTGTCTGTAACGACCAACGCGCATAACTCAAAAACCGCTAGGCCGATTTTAATGAAATTTCGTACCTAGGCTGGATCTTCGGTTGAGATGGTCCCATTTAAAAACGAACAAAATTCACCGAACACAAGTCAAATAAAAGGGTGAGGGTAGATTTTAAAAATTAGAGTTTATGTGAAAATATGGCGTGTGTGATATCAAACGAAAGGTAATTGAGTCTGGAGTTAAACAAAATACATTTCATTTTTTTTTAAAAAGGGTGGGGATAGATTTCAAAAATTAGAATTTAAGTGAAAATATGGCGTGTGTGATATCAAACGAAAGGTAATTGAGTCCGGAGTTAAACAAAATACATTTTAGTTTTTGTTTTTTTTAAGGGTGGGGGTAGATTTTTTTTAAGGGTGGGGGTAGATTTCAAAAATTTGAGTCAAAACATGGCTTGTGTGGTATTAAACGAAAGGTAATTTAGTCTGGAGTTGAATGAAATATATTTCAGTTTTTAGTTATATTACCTCGCAAGTACACTATAACAGCTATAGTACCTATTGTGAGCTTAGGGGCCCATATATTGGCAGAATATTTTTTGAAGGTAACATTTTAAAAAAATTTTAAATAAAGATATAGATGTTTTTTCATTTCTTAACTGATTAAATTCTAAAAGCCCTTTATAAAAAATTGTATTAAATTTTAAATTAGATCTGCAATTATCAACGTAAAAATTTGAATTATTTCGAGTCAAATATGAATATTGTTCAAAGTTTATAGTAATTAATGATTTTAAATTTTCTGGAAGTAATTTATGTTGAATTTTATAGATATAATTATAAACTAAATAAAATGTGAAATTTTTACACTCAACCATTCCAATTTACAACATAAGACTTATCTTTGTATATATATTTGCATTTATAATTATCCGCATTGCTTTACTTTTAGTTAGAAAAGTACAGTTTCCGTTGATTTTTTCTTTTGAATTTTGGCGGAGACTGAGCATCATCATGGGCGGGTAGGCACCCTTTTAGTTACGCTTCAGAGTATTTGCAATAGAGCTTATTTTAAACTTAATGCAGGCACATTTCCTTTCTAAAATAGACTAATGATAAATATAGGTTGGGGAAAACAAGCTGAATTATGTATAAATTTTAATATAAATTGAAATTAAAATTAATTAATTGTTTATACTTTGTTATATTTAATTAAATAGGTTTAAGTTAAGTATTATACTAAGAATTATTTCAAACCTACGCTTTATTAGCGTTGATGCCTAATGTAAAACACAAGTATAACTAAGTTTCGAAATTTTGGAGATGTGCTAAACAAAAGAATACTTAATATTTCGTACGACACAGTGCGCCTAAATGAAGTATAGGTTACATAAAAATGGTTCCAAAAACTGATTCCATATTTTAAATATGGACTCTTTCCTGACTTCAGAGCCATATTCATATAAATCCTAGCTGATCCTCTTCTCGAAATTTTGTCAATTTTTTCCTTTTTTTCTAGTTAGTCTAGGCGCTGGCTCCAGTCACGTGTGACCTAATATGTGCACTCAGTTTGACTGCGAAGCTTTGCTAAGCACCCATAGCAGTATAAAAAAAGTTTGGTCATGTGGTCGAACTCATGGTCGTTTGGCCGCCATCTTTGAAAATGGCCGCTAAATTAAAAGATTTTTTGTTTAAACGTATCTCCCTACCCAGTCATCCGATTTTAATTTCATAAAGCTTGCTTTACTCCTTTTTAAAAGGCAAATACATTTTGTTACAACACATTTTTTGATAAATTACGTAGTTTTTGAGATATTCCAAGATTATTATTATTTTTGCTCGCAAACTAGTTAAAATAATACCCATGCTCATTTTATTGTAGCTACAATATTATTGACATTTGTTTTTTTTTGTTACACAGAATGCTTTAAACATTTCACACAAGGGGATATTGACCAGATTTTTTTAAAGTTTGTTGGATGGTACCCCCAAAGACTGCCTTAAAAAGGGTGGTTTCTGAAACTGTTCACAATATTATAGAAAAAGTGAATTTGCAGCGAAACGATGCATCCTAGCGAAAAACGGTAAAATTAATTTTTTATAGTACTTTTAATTTCGCTTCTTTTGGTGTATCACTTGACATTTTAGCTTTGATGGTAAGCTGTACAAGCCAGCTAAAATATACAATTTTGTAAAAATTCCATGTTTTGCCTCCAAAATCGATTTTTTTCTTAAAAAGAAGCAGAATTAAAAGTACTATAAAAAAACATCCTTAACGTTTTTCGCTAGGATGAATCATTTCGCTGCAAATTTACTTTTTGTATAATCTTGTGAACAGTTTTAGAAACCATCCTCTTTAAGTCATTCTGTAGGGGTACCATCCATCGAACTTCAAAAACATAAAGTCAATATCCTCTTCTGCTACAAGCTACTTAAAGCTACAATGCATTTTTTAAATTAACAAATCAGTCGAAAATTGAAATTTAGGTAATCTTAAAGCCTTAAGCCGCCATGTTATTTCCTGTTTAAAAAAACATAACCTATAGCACCTTCGGGATCAGTAGCAATTCAACAACACCTTTTTTGTCAAAATTGGTTTAACTGTTTAGCCCCTATCGCGACACAAACATACATATTTACATACATACATACAAATCCCAAGCGAAAAACATTACCCTTCCTGCAGTTGGGTAAAAACAGCAAACTGCTTGGGTTACATCAAGCACTAAAATATACTCTAACTGCTATTTGCGATCCCTTGGAGCTTACAAGAGGCAAGAGCTGCGCAGAAATAATATAAAAAGCCGCCGAAAACCCTGTTGCTATCTTATATGTGAGACTTCAACCACGGATCACCAAACACAATTAACTCCATGTAGCTAAATGACATTTTTGACCAACATAAAAGAAATTAGATTATCCAATATTTTTTTTTAAATTTCTTAACCCATTATTTTAAACCTATGTAAACGTTTTTATACTTACTATAAAGTCTTAAAAACAGGAAATCCAAAATTATTTCCATTTCCGGTAGCCCATCGTAAGCTGTATGTATCGGAAGGCAAAAATTACAAAAATTATAATATCATTAAAAAAGTCTTATATAGCGGTGACGGGAGCTAAAAATTTCAGTTAACCGACTTCACTGACCAAATGTTATCCTCAAAAGGTATTTTTTTTTTTAAAGTAATTTAATATTTCGGTCCTGGATCAAACACTTAAACTCAAATATCACAAAAGCGGCTTGCTTTATGCTATTTAAATAAGAGTACCTTTTCAGCTTAGACTTGCTTTCGAAATTGCTTTCTTAGTACAAAAAAGTTAAAAAATACACTAAGAAAAATGTTTAGTAATTTTAATTCATTTGAAGTACAGTGTGAAACGTTTTCCAACGGACACAGTAAAAATATGTCCATATTTAGATTTTCCATCCCAAAAAACCCTCGACTACTTATTTTTAAAGTAATAAGTTAAAAATTGATCATAATATTTAAAAAATTCGTTTTTATTGTTGTTTAAAATAAATTTCTGTCTCTCGGAAACGGAACATAATCGGACTAAAGTAAGTTGACTTAAATCAACTTAAAACACCCTATATAAGGAAATTAATGCAGACAGAATTGGCATGGAAATCGTATATCTGTAAAAGAATGGTTGAAACAAAAATTAATATTTCTAAAACTACTAAACCCATTTAGTAAACTTTTTTAGAAATTTAAAAAAAGCCCAAAAGTTTCTCAAAATGTAAGTATAAACGAGTCTTTTTATAGGCTTAAGTGTGATAATATCCGCCATCTTAAATTTTATGACAAAGACAATTTTGATAATAAACTTTAAAGAACAATTGATCCTATAACACCTTTTATTTCATTAAAATCAGTACTTAAAATATTTTTTTTGCAAACAACAAAACCGAACATAAGAATAAACGAGCCTCTTTGAAAGGTCAAATTTATTTCTGTTCATCATCTTGGCGTTCCAAAAAGTGGGCGACAAGACAATTTTGCTTAAAAGCTTCATGAATTCCTTGCAAAGTGCCGTTTGTCCTACGAAAATCGGTAGTATAGCTCAAAAGTTTTAACAAAAAACATTTTTTCCGGTATTTTTTTGCCCACAGTATATGTATGCTTGTCATAGATTAGCTGTTAATACGTGCAAAAAAGTCATAAATACTTATGATTTTTGGCCCCCCAATTTTTGGGACCTAATCCGCCACTGGGTCTTATACAACTAACAATCGTAAATGTGTTTCCCATACCCATATGATACATACCCTGGTCTCGTAACTACCGGAAGCTTAAGAGCACACACCTAAACTAACAAAAAAAATACAGATAGCGAAACGGACTTCGAATAGTTGGATTTTGAGCCATTACCTCGGTAGCTCAGTTGGTAGAGCATGAGCCTAGTGAGCAGGAGATCACTAGCTAAAATCCAGTCTGAAATAAAATCTCTTTGTTATCTTATTTTCCATATTTTTTTCTTGCCCTGATGCTACTAAATATCTCCATTATATAATCAACTGACTTTTACATCTTCGCAAAGTATTTCATAGATCCTTTGTGGCATCGTCGTTTAATCACAGTACTGACTGGTACGAAGTAATGCGCAGAAGTGATACTTTCTGCACTAAGACGTATGCGGAAAAGTTGTGTTTTATGCACTCTCGTAGAAAAACTAAATCTGAAGCTTCTAGTATACGAGAGAAATGGGTTTTCAGTGTCCCTCCCTTTGTTTTAAGTTTGTATTCCTTAGTCGCAAGGAATAAATCACTTAAGATCAAAAAAGAAAAGCTTGCGAAAGGCTAAGCAAAACAAAAGAGTAACAAAAAGTTTTATGATATAAAAACTCTTTTAGCAGTATTTACTATACGTAAAAGGTCTAAAGCCTAATACTTAGCTCGATATTAAATTGTTAAATATTAACTACTTTTTTACTCTAAATACAATTGTTTGGAAAAAATCAGACTATATAAATTATCTTTTTCATGGCGGAATTTTAAAAAATTTTGTTAATTTTTATCTTTTTAGCCCACGTAGCAATGGCAAGAAAAGGTTATGATTTTCGATGAAAAAAAAAAACGAAAATGTTATTTGGTTGTATTGGAACTTATCAATTTCGTTGTGACGTCTGCCCGTATGTTTCTCTGTCAGGCCCACGATATCTCTTGAAAAGCTAGACAAATTTTCATGAGATTTTCACGAAAAATATTGTTCGACTCTATTACAAGGTGCTTAGATTTTGTCAAAATCCACTAGTTTTATTGACAGCTACAAAATTGAAAAAATGCAAACTTTTTTACGGAGCTTCGCATTAGTATGCTGCTGTTTTTGGAATAAAGTAGAATACATATTTCTCAATAATTTGTGTGTGTAAAGGAGCTTTCGTTTCTGAGATAATTACAAAAAACTATTTTTAAGGTTGATATAGCTTTAAGCTTACTTGGCGTGTGCTAATGGGCTAGAAAGGTATCAGATCCGTCATGGATCCATTTATTAATTTTAGTTTTGTTGAATTCTGGATGATAATAAAGATTTCCAAATAAAAATTTGTAACCTATCATCATGACATCCCCTACTGGTGCAATAAAAAGAAACTATCTACACGTTTGGGGTTTTCGTAGCGTTAAAAAATGGTCTTTTTTATAAACGGCAACCCCAAAAATAATACAATAAAAGAAAAGAAATTATATCACGTTCGGGCTATTTCTTACCGAAAGTTCGGCGGACTCCAGCCCGGCTCGGTCTACTGGAAATAGAAAATAGTTTCCACCGTAATTGATGGCAACCTTCTGGAGAATTCCTCCATAGAAATCGTTACGGATGCTTAGGTTAATGCAAAAAGACTGGAAAAGCGAGCTACTGTATCCACTTGTGGAGTTTTTATAGTCAGCCAACGGAATATTTACACCGTTTTTATTGCCAAAAACTAAATTGTCCATTTTTGTTCCTCTACTCTAGATGATTGTTGCATTTAGTGGTGGACATGGATAAAAAAAGTTGCCTAAGTTAAAAGCTAATAAGGTATTAACTATACCATGATTTTGGACAAAAATATATTAAAATAATAATAATAAAAATAAATAATATTAAATAATTTTGACAATATTAAAAAAACATTAAAATCGGAAAGGCCTTAGAATAGGCTTTGACGACCTTGGGCACCTATCGTATTGGTTTTGTCCATATCACCAAAACAGCAGGTATCCCAAAAGTCGTTCCAAAAAAGTGGTTGTCAAGGCATTATTATTTTTTGTTCCTTTCGGCTATTGCCCAAACGTTCAGTTCAAATACTCTGCGTCTAAATAGTAAATGTCCTTAACGAAACCAAAACGACAGGCGCCCAAACAATCTACGCAAAAAAAGTGGGTGTCAAGCCATTAATAATTTTTGTTGTTTACGGCTATTATTGCCCAAACGTTCAGCACCCAAATAGTCATCGCCAAAGGGTCGGCGCCAAAACAGCAGGCGTCCAAACAGTTGTCGCAAAAAAAGTGGATTTATTTATTATTATTTTTTGTTGTTTACGGCTATTTTAAAGTTAAAGTGTGTTAAACCAGCCCGAGTTTTAAAAAAACGCCACCCTCAACCTCCTTGGAGGGGTGCACAATGATTCTGCAACATTTGCCAGACCTTCACCATAGAAATTCGTATTCTAAGATTTTTTCTGAAAATTTTGACGTATCAGACGATAGTGTATCGCAAAGAGGCAAGCGAGAAATCATTTCAGAACTGACTATTACCATCTTTGTCCACGAGGACGCATTGGTGATTATCTAACCTTACATTTGGTTGTTTGTTTTGCTTTGTTTTGATGGTTTAAGGACCTTCACAATTTAGAAAACGCTTGCCAAAACAAAACTGACAGTCAAAAGTAGGGTTATAAATACGACAACAGCCCTCTTGGATTTATTTCCCAGTCCAAAAAGGTGGTAAACTTAAGTTCACCCTTGAAAGTGACATCTCACCTCAAGGGCCGTTAAAAATAGCGTCTTGAGAATTGGTGAGAGCCTACGACACCTCACCTCACGGGCAATCAAGAATAAGCGTCTTGTGCACATTGCACTTGGAAAAATCGCAGGTCATAATAGTCCTTGCCATACGCAGTTACACTTTTGTGACTTTGACATGAAATAAACATATTTCTTAACCAGAAATATATAAAGTAAACATGTCATGTTGGTCTAAAATTAAAGGCAAAACTGTCATTGCCTCTGGATAAAAAGATGCTGACTGTAGGTTGACAACAAAAATCGCACAAATAAAAACAAATCAAAGACATGTTGTCAGTATTCATATGATAAATAAGGAGGTTGGAAATGTCACAAAAGTGTAACTGCAAGGACTATTATACTAGGTTCAAGAATTACCTATTTCGGCACATCCTTTCTATTTAGAGTGGATTGGCTGTCCATCTCTATTATACCTCGTATTCTCGAGCTTTTTCTGGAAAATTTAGGGATTTTCCTTAAGAGCTAACGTTTCCTAAAATGCATTTCAATGGCATTGATTGATTGATTAATACCCCATACATAACGCCATCTAATTTGATCCAATTGTAATATCTGTCGTGGAACATTTGGAAACAGCACATAGTAGTTAATATTATCACTTTAAATAAATATCTCTACAAAAACTACGGCAATAGGGACATTTTGAGTCGCGTGTTTTACACTTTGTTACCGTTATTGTTAGTACCGTTATTGTTAGTACCTTTTTTGTTATTTACGGTAACGGCGCCCGGTACTTTATGTTGCCGTTATTTTTTAAGGTTAGTTTTGTATTGTTTTTGTTAATGCAGTCGAAAGTTTTGCTACAATCGTTAGTTTGGTTTGCAAAATGCCATAAATCTAATAAAAATAAATAAACAAATATAAAACAAAAAGCTGAAGGAGTGTGAAACTACTAAATTAACTTTTGTGTTATGCTTATCTTTAGTGTTCCAAAATCTATCTTTTTTGCCCTGAATGTTACCGTTACTCTTAGTAACAATAAAGGTAACAGCTTTCAAACTTTCTGTTATTTTAACTGACCCAAAATGTCCCTAATATCCAAAAATATCAGACGGGATGGCTAAAATTAATTTAAAATATTTTATTCTATTTCAACAAAAATCTATTTATAAAAACAAAATGCCAATAAATATTAAGAAAACCTATTTTTACCTTTCTAGCCCGCGTAGCAATGCCCAGAGAAGGTATCATTTTCGACGAAAATTATTTGGGTGTATTTTAACCTCTCTTAGCAATATTGTCGTGATGTCTGTCTGCGTATGTGTGTGTATATTATTTTTGTCCATAACACGATAGCTCCTAAACCGTATAACCGATTTTCATGAAATTTTCAGGTAAAATAGTGTTCAAACCTATCACGAACTGGTTAAATTTTGGTCAAAATCCCTTAATGCTTAATAATAACTAACGTTTTTTTGACAATTAAAAAATTTATAAAATGCTAACTTTTTACCAGAGCATCGCATTAATATGCAGGTTTCGGAATATAGTACAGAGATATTTATAAAAAACTGTTTTTAAGGCTGATATATCATGGCTCCACTTGAAGTGTGCTATTAGGCTAGCTAGGAGGGTATCAGGCCCGTCATGGATCCATTTATTTCTATGTGTAGTTTGTAAAATTTTTAAAATTTTAGTTGGTCCATCTAAAAAAATTTGTCGTTGGATAAATGGTTATTAAAAATTTTAATAAAACACCCCGTCATTAGCGCCTCATCGCCTAGCAATATAAATCTCTCCTGTCTCGTGAAAAATTTCAAAAACAAAAAAATTATTCTTAGCTGATTTCTTCATTACAAAAGGGTTCCCTAATGTTCACTAATAAGAGCGAATAGCTTTCAATCTTTTTTAATTACCGACTGGAGAATTCTCGTAAAAAAGCAACTCTTTAATGAAAGCAATTTAACTTGGCGCGCGAAAATTTTTATGGATATTACGAAATTTTAAAAGATTTTTTAGTTAAGTAAACAGTTGTGTTAATGAAATAAAATAACAATTTTGCAAAAAGTAATTTTAATATGGACTGATTGGTTTTATATTTACCTAAATATGAAGTCAGATTTTCTTTAATTTGGTTCCGAATTCATTGGATTTAAGTTAATCCAGTCCGGGCTTCAAAGATTTTTGAACTTAAAATATAAAATAATGTTAGTAAAATAAGTGGTTTTCGTACAGCTAAATTAACCTTTATTCTGTACCAAATTTAGCTTTATTGTCCCAAGTAGTTTTCTAGAAAATACTTTTTTTAGTTTTTTTAAAGAAAACTTTAACACACTGTATTTTTCTAACGAAGCATTTTTCGACCTATGTTGTATATACTTTTTTTTTCATATTTTTTAACGTACAATACGCCGGTGAAGTTTGGCTTGTTAAGATTGGGTTACCCTGTATACATATACAGTGAAACCTGCTATAAGCGGACACTCACAAAAGAAGTAGGTGAAGACCCAAATGAGATCGGCGGACGATTTAAAGAAACACTCGAGAACTAGATGGATAAACAGGGCGACAGACAGAGAAGAGTGGAAGATATTGGGAGAGACCTATATCCAAAGATGGATTGAAGAAGGCTAAATAGATAAATAGAATCATGCAAGCCAAAATCCAAGGAATCCAAAATGTACCATGTTAAAACTATAGTTTTCACTCTCTCCAACTTCAATCACAAGGATATGAATCATTCTTATTTTGAACACGTTCTGACAACCAACGAAAACAATATTGGTTTCACTTTGGTTTCACATAGCTTATGCTCTACAGTTCATATCATTATCTTTGAGGCAACTTTTGACACATTTTTTTCGTTGACCTATGCTATTTGTTATGGTTCAGTTATCTCAAAAATTATGAAATGAAGTATACACGGTATTATCGCCTGCATATACCTATGCCCCTTTCCTCCCTAAAGGCCGAAATCAGTAGTGGATTGGCATTGATAACCGCAATCCCTAGAATAGACGGGTCTATGGATCTTATATGTCTTAAGTCAAATTTTTTACTCTTTAATGTACAACCAATATTTTTGGAATTTTTGGAACCCCAAGGCAATTTTCTAATTGTTTTTATATTATTCTATATTCTTCTAAAATAATATATTCTAGACGTATAGTAGTTATTTTTTTAGCCCGCTTAATTTTTCTTTACACAACAATTAACATTGGAAGAAAATAAAATGTGTTTGTTTCAGCATTAAAAGTAATCCGCTAACCTACACTCATTTGGTTACTTCCCAAGTGCTCGGTTTACCTGAAGCCGGGTACTCATTACCGAGCCACGAGCCTCGAACAATTCGCTAATGTAGACGTGAAAATATATGATCGCAGCGCGCAACAAGCCATTCGCGACGAGCCAATAGGCGGTCGTCGTTCAATGCGCTTCAAATAAAAAAAAATACCATGAATGATGAAAATGTATTGTCTATTTAAAAATTACAGGAATAGACCTGTTATATGGGATCCAAAGAACAAAGACTATTTAAAAAACATTTAAAAGAAGATGCGTGGTTTATATGTTACTAGCCTAAAACAAAATGGCTTTGCCAGTAAGCCAGACCAGTGGTGGATCCAGGATGTCCGCGGGAGAGGGGCCAAGGAGGGAAAAAAACACAAAATAATTATTTTTGCGGGATTTAATAAGAATTAGCTTTAAAGTTTACCACTATGTGCAAATAAAATGTGCCGCAGGCGAAAATTTGAGTAAAATCAGTTAAATTTAATTTAAAAAAAATTGCGGCTTATACATTGGTTATTTTTCTTCTGGAATTGAAAATTATAAGTTTTATGTCAAGGAGGGGGGAGGGCCAGGCCCCCCTGCCCCCCCTTCCCTTGATTCGCCACTGAGCCCGACTCGCACAAGCAGCAGCGTAAAAAAAATTGCCTGAACTAGACAAAATAACCCAGAGAACATGTATAAGTATTAGGTCATTATTGAAAAAGGGTACCCCTTTCATGTTACCATCCAAAATTAAATTAGTGTTTAGTATATTAGTTATTTTTCTTGTACAAATAAAATTGCCTCCAACATTACTCTAAAGCACTACATTTAGTTTGATGCTGAAGTTGCTATTTGTTGTTAACATTTGTGTAAGACTGGCCCAAACGTCATACTCCGTTATCATAACCGGATAGAGGTTTGCAACCACTAAAATAAAAAAACCTAATATATCATACGAATTTCAACATTATATTGCTCTTTAAGTCTAGTTTAATGTTTACATATAAGTATCGCCGTCTTTTTCTTATAAAACATTTTAAACGCGTACCCTGGAAGAGCGTCTTTATCGTTATCAGTATAACATTTTTAAACGTGTACCCTGGAAGAGCGTCATTACTGTTATCAGTATAAATTTTGAATGCGTACCCTGGAAGGACGTCATTACCGTTATCAGTTTGTAATTCCTACATATCTACCGCTAGAGGCGTCTTAAGCGAGCGCGCGCGAATTGCTCGTATCCCTTCAACATCTCTCGATACAGAGATCGCAACGCCCGAGTAAAGCCACATCTGTTATATGCAGTTTTTAGCGTTAATACGTGCATTGGTTAAGCTTGTCCGATCATAAGTTGTAAATACCGTTGTTAGTATAGTGAGGTAAATAAAATATATTTATTTTTCATTTTATATATATTTTATGTACAAAATTTCTTGTACAAGTAAAATTGCTTCCAATATTCCTCTAAAGCACTACATTTAGTTTGATGCGTCATCCTCCGTTATCATAAGTTTGCATCCACTAAAACAAAGTAACCTAATGTATCATACGAATTCAATATTATAATGCCCTATAAGTCTAGTTTAATGTTATATATATATATATATATATATATATATATATATATATATATATATATATATATATATATATATATATATATATATATATATATATTTATCGGTTTCACAACGTTCTACGTCTTCCGATACCCAATCTCCACTCGTTTCTGTTTGCCCATAATTCATCATCTAGGCCTCTTATTCTTATTTCACTATCTATTCCTTCTCTCCAGCTTCTCCTTGGTCTTCCTCGTTTTCTTCGGCCAGTTGGTTTCCATTGTAATATTTGTTTAGGCAGTCTTCCATCATCCATTCTTTGTACATGTCCGTACCACACCAGTTGTTTTGTTCTTATATCATCCACTAGAGTACGTTCACCCACTGTCATAATTTCTCTTATTCTTTGATTGGTAACTCTTTGTCTTTTTGATTTCCCTGCTGCTCTTCTCCAATAGTCCATCTCCGTAGCGGAAAGCATTTTTTCTGTTCTATCTTTGATTGGCCATACTTCTAAGCCGTATGTAATAATACTTTTTACAATGGTATATATATAAGCTGTTTGTTATGTTTTGATATACTTTGGTCCCAAATTATTCCATTTAATAAAGTTATTGCTTTTCTTCCTTGTACGTTTCTATCTTTTATAGCTTTGTCTAGTGTTCCGTCAGCTGTAATTTTTAGACCCAAGTATTTATACTCATCACAGGACTGAATTCGCTGCCCAGTATTTAAGATTAGATCCTGTTTCGTTCCACCAATACACATATACTCTGTCTTATTGATATTAACCTCTAGTCCCCACTTATTGTACTCGTCTATTAGTTTTCGTATCATATATTCGAGGTCGTCATAATCCTGAGCCACCACTATCTGATCATCGGCGAAACATAAAGTATACAAGGTGGTTTCATTCAACGGAATTCCCATGTTTTGGCATTTTCTCTTCCAGACTTTAAGGACCTGTTCCAAATATATCTTGAAGAGCGTAGGCGAGATACAGCAACCTTGTTTAAGACCTTTATTTACTTGAAAGCCTTTGGTTAGTTTTGCTTTTATTTTAACTTTTGCCTTACTATTGCGGTATAACTCTTTGATGGCCTTAATTAGTTGTACGCTTATGTTTGTCTTTTCCAACGCTTTCCAAAGTAGATTTAGTGGTATACTATCATATGCCTTCTGCAAATCTACGTAAAGCAGATGGAGCTCTTGTCCGTATGACATTTTCTTTTCAATAACTTGGGTTATACAAAAGAGATGATCTGAAGTCGATCTACCCGCCCTGAAACCAGCTTGTTCTTCTGCCTCCATATCTTTATATTCGCTCTCCACTTTATTTCTTATTATTTTGCCATATATTCTGCTTAGCGTACTAGTTACAGATATACCTCTATAATTGTCACATATATCTTTTCTTCCTTTTTTGTGTATTGTGGATATATATGACGTTTTCCACTTAGTTGGTACTACAGCTCCATTTAAATATCTTTGGAAAAGATTCCGTAATCTACAAAACAATTCTTCAGTGCCATATTTAATAAGTTCAGCTGGGATATTTCCGGGTCCGGCAGATTTACCGCTTTTTAAGGTTTTGCACACGTTTTTGACCTCAGATATTGTGAGGGGTACTGGAGATCCCATCGTTCTAATGATATTGTCTCTTTCGTCTTCCTTGAATTCTGCTCTATCTTCAGTTAAAGGTTTTTTAAAATGCTCATCCCATTCTTTGTCTAGTATTGGTGAAATAATATCTCTGCATGTTTCTTTTTTGATCGATCTTATAGTTTTCCAGCTTTCGGTACTTCTCCTACCTCCTAAGTAAGAATCTATTTTCTGGCACTTTTGCATCCATGATTGATTCTTCTTATCACTGATCATTTTTTAAAATATATATAAATATAAATATATATATATATATATATATATATATATATATATATATATATATATATATATATAATAAGTATCTATCGCCGTTTGTTACAAGCAAATATTATTCTTAATTTAAAAAAAAATAACATTTTATACGCGTACCCTGGTAGAGTGTCATTACCGCTATCATTTTGTAATTCCTAAATATCTACCGCTAGAGGCGCTTTAAGCGAGTGCACGCGAGTTGTTCTTATTCCTTCAACATCTCTCAATACAAATCGCAACGCCTAAGTAAAGCCACATCTGTTCTGTGCAGTTTTTAGAATTAATACGTCCATAGCTTAGCTTGTCCAATCATAAGTGGTTATTACCGTTATCAGTAAAGTGAGGTAAACAAAATATATTTATTTTCCATTTTATACTACAAAATTTATTACCCAGAAAGAAAAAAGCAAAAACTCTTTTTACAAAACAAGCGGAGCGATAAAACATACGTATAATCATTTTCGTTATCATCATCATTATCAATTTTAATTTAAAGTAATATGCTCACAGAAAACGTATACGGGATGCCATTATTTCTTAAAATATTTATATCTATCGACTTCTAGTTGGGGTAGCTTTGACCTCTTGACTTTAGAGAGGGAAAGTGGGTCAAGTGATACCTGGTTTAAAAGAGTTTTTTTCTATTCCTTTACAGCATTAATATTATTTCAAAAATTAATAGATTAGTTTTTGAGATATTCGCAATTTAAGTAAAAAAGTAAGACTGACAGCTTACTATTTTCTTACAAGTAAACTATTACAAATAGATTTAGCCATTTTTGTATGCTTTTTTTTATTTAAAAAATGTATTTATGTAGGTAAACTTTTTCAAGAGATGTGTATTTATGTCTCAAATTTACTGGGTACTTTCTTTTAATTTAAGGTTAAGATATCGCGCTGCGAGCCCCGAACAATGCCGTCCACATTAGCGAATAGATCGCGTTCGTTGATCGATGCTCGTGGTTCGTTAATGAGTACCCGGCTTTAGATACTAAAATCACGTTCAGTTTGACTTGTATTTTAAGTTTTGTGTAAATAAAACTATAGCGGGCTAAAAAATATAATATATATAAACGACAATTATATCTCATAAATATTATTTTATAAGGCTATACTAAAAAACAGTTCGAAAATTGCCTTGGTTTTAAAAAAATTCAAACAATATTAGTTGTTCAATAAAGAGATATTCTATCTAACTTTTGTTTACAAAAATTAGCTGGACCACCAGTGACGTAAAAATTTGATATAAGATCCGTGGACCGGTCTATTCTAGGGACCACTCTGTCCGCAGCTTGTCCGAACGTGTTTCAAACAAAAATAAATTATATTCTCGTGATCGACGTTGAAAGAAGGAAGGAGATCAACATCATCAAAAAGAATATTGTGACTGAGAAATTTAAGAGAGTGGTTTTGTCGCTATTTGATAGAAAATTTTAGAGCAGCAGCATTGAGGAATAGAATCTTCAAGATAATTATTATTATTCTTCGTCGGAAACAGATAGATTTCTTCTCACGTTTAATAGCATGTGCTCTCCAACACATTTACGACAGTCTTAACAACAAAGACCATGTTATGGGCCTATTCTTTGATTTGAGCCGTGCGTTTGAGACCATTGAACATAATCTTCTCTTCCAAAAATTAGATCGTATGGGAGTAAGAGGTGCTTGCAATACTTTCATTAGATCGTACTTATCTGAAATATATCAACAAACAATGTTTGATGGTGCCAGGTCTACGGCTCAAGAAATTCGAAGGGGAACGCCAGAAGGCTCCATAATATCCCCGACTCTCTACCTGTGCTATGCCAACGACCTACCAACAAATTCCTTGGCCGACACTGCGTTTACAAGCTATGCAGACGACACGGAAAGCTCAGTCTCAGCAAAGAACGAAGAGCAGCTTAAGAATAAATCTCAGGCATGAACTAAACAACACAAAAACGGTGGCCATGAAATTTCTTCCTTAAAACACATCCACGGATTCAAGTCTTCTGCTTAGAGTGGAAGGACAATCAATTCAAAATGTCGAAACCAGTAAATTTATTGGTGTGTATCTAGACCAGAAACTTGGAATAGACATATTGATCACGCGTTGGCAAAACTTACTTATTGTTCATTTCTAATTTTAAACATTCTTAAGCTGGTATACTTTGGATTATTTCAATCTGCTATGGCCTACGGAATCATTCATTGGGGAAACACAGCGCGAGTCGATCAAATACTAATCGCGCAGAAACGGGCGATAACATAGATGACTAAATCAAGCAAACGAACCTCTTGCAAAGATCTTTTTAAGTCTCTCAGAATAATGACTTTTCCATCCAAATTTATTTATTCACTTCTTATCTACGTAAGAAAAAGTATAAATAAATGGCCAGAAACATCCGAAAAACATGGCTACGAAACTAGAAATCGGAATCAACTACAAATTCCATTCTCTACACTTGCTATAGGCCAGCAGAGTCCCCAATATCTCGGGCTTAAAATTTATAATCATGCACTAAACATGCAATGTTTTACAGAAACGGATAACTTTAAAACTTCTAAAAATAAAGTGAAGGGTTTTGCAATAGAAAAGAGTTATGTTTTTCTATGTATAAAAGCTTTTTTTTGTTATCTATTTAAAATTTTTGTCTTCTAAAAATGTATTTTAAACTTTAAACTTTTTTTTTGTGACGTCCTAACAAGATACTTTTTTCCATAAATATTTGTATATTTAGGCAATATTGTATTTTCAAAAGCGAAATATATATCTATATATCTATCTATCTTACCACGTTAATTTAATTAAAAGTTTATTAAAATATATTTCTATTTTTGTATTTCTTGTATTTTTAAATTTTGATAATTTATTTAAATTGCCTGCGTAACCTAAAATTGGACTAATTTGTTACAGATTTTGGGAAGCGGCGGTGACAAGGATAAAAGCAAGCTCAACGGGACGGAAAAAAGAAAAGCGGACGACGGGGAACCTAATAAGGATCTTAAAAAGGTAAGAGACCCTCATATACATGCTGACACATACATAGTATCTATATAGGGTGAATGTGACAACCCGCTGTAACTTTTAGAATGAAGCGAGATATAATTAAGCCTTTTTCCTGATGGCTTCTAATATATACCGATTGTGCATGAACCTTAGAAAAGCTCGACAATATATTTTGTCTCTAACTAATTTGTCATGGCAAAAAAATTAGCAATAAGTGCTCGTAGACTCGATCATTGAATAACCTTATGGGCGCTCACCTCAACACATAAGCAGCCTATTTTAAAACTTGCAGCTACAGCTCGAAGCAATGTTTTATTTTTCTAAATTGATTTGTTAAAAAAATTGTTTCAAAGACCGTCATGTTAAGGACGCAAACGTTGACGGTTTGGCTATAGGAACAGAGATCATTACAAATTTTGTTTTTCTTTCGGAATATTTTATCATTGTTGATTATAGCAGACATTTTTTCTGTTTGTTTCACCATCTCTCAGTGTTTTAGTCTTTTGTTAGTTAGTTCGTACTGGATGATTTTCTGTAGTACTTTACCAAGAACTTGAGGAAATATGGATGATATACTTATACTTCTTTTGAATGATTCCCTGTAGGGCAAAACTCATTATCTTCAGCCTTTTTTTTGCTATAAAGTATTTACAAAAAAAAATGTGCTGTGCAAAGCAATTATCAGTCATTATCAATATTTGGAACTCCTTTCTCAACATTCTTAGCTCTACGCAAAAATTCGGTAATTTTACTGGCTAAAAATTGATCTTAGGCATCATGAATAAAACTGCTCACGCAGTGCAGAGTGTCCCATTTTCGATACGTTTTAACGGAAAATTCCCTTATTATAAGAGATAGAGGGCTCTTTTTGAAGAATTTGGAAGGATATCGATTACATTTCTTGGAGTGTGCTACATCATCTCTCTAAAATAATTTAACTATTTATAAAAAATTTTGGGCACAGCCGAGTTTCTCCAGAGCAACCCAGAGAGCGTTTCTTGGCACCCGCTCAAAAACATTTTCTATATCAACGAAGCACGTAAAAAGCAGTTAATACTATCCCAGCAACATTTCTTGTAATTGTTTTTAAATTATGTAATTTTATACTTCTATTGGCTCTAAATCCGTATTACGATTCAGGTAGAATGGTTTCCGCTATAGGTTCAAGTCTGCTCAGGAATATTCTGGGCAGAACTTTACCTTATGTATGAGTCTAAGAGTACTATTCCTATGTAATGATTGTAATTCGAAGTGCCCACAAGTATTCTGGCCAGAACTTTACCTTCTATGTATGCTCAAGGGTGATATTCATATATAATGACAGGGCTATCAAAACGGACGGGCCACGATCCTCCACTTTGTTGACGTCAAATGCGGGGCTGATTTTTTTTTGATGGTCACATCACGACACAGCTGATTGTCTTTAAAATATTGAAGTTGAAATGACGGTTCATGAGTATTTGATTTTTTTTTAAATAAAGCCGGTTTTGAGATTGTTTTTACTATATTCTTGCAGAACAATTTGTTTTTAAATGTATGGTAATCCTTAATATTTCAGAGCCGCTTCATTAGCTCATACTAAAATTAAATTTAAAACAGAAGCAAATGTGACAAACACAGATGACAAAGTCAAATACATGTCAAATATATCAGTTGGCATGCGGTAAATGGCGGGTAATTTGAATTCAAAATAAGGAATGCTAAATTTTGAAGATTTTAACCTTTTAATCATCTTGCATCCTTAGAAAAGTTTGGTGAAATATGAGGATGGATGGATTCCACTGAAATTTCGGGGAAATCTGTAGTGCCATTTTAAAAATATCATAAAAAAACGTCTGCCCTCCCATAAGACCCAATGTAAAAGTCAGCCCCCAGAGAACAGCTGATTTTTTTAGGGTCGTGGCCTGTATTTTTTTGTCGGCCTTGATAATAATTATAATTCAAGGTGCTGCCTTTACTCCTTGTAGATATTGTAGACTCTTTAAACTCCATCGTCACTGACTTTGTCGTCCCCATGTGTCAACTTGTCTGTTATGAAATCACGAGTTCTGTGCTTAGTCGTATTAGTAGCAACTTTGAATTTATTTCCACTTGTGGTTAAATTTAAACCAAGACAAACTCTTTTTGGGTCAATGCAATTATAAATTCTATTATCATCAGCTGTAATGTCTGTTTTAAGCACAAAGTTGTATCACCCCTAGCGCTAATTGACGCTAATGCCATTATTGTGGTCCTTTATGGTAGACTGCACCCATCTTAGGTGTTTCACCTAAATTTAAATTTTTGATAATTCTAACTAACGTTTTAATATATGTGCTTTTATGCATTTTTGGGGGGCACGAAGCTTAAATTAATTGATAATTTTTATGTCAACTGTAAAAGGCTCTTTCTGCATCTTAGCCGGCCAGCATAGGCACCTACGTCTTCTAGTCACTTTAGCTTAACTTATTACCAAACTTGGTTGAAAAACTTCAACTTGCACAACTTTTAAAAAAATGGTCACAAATGATCGTGCAATCATTGCTAGCTTCAATAAATTTCTTAAAAAATATTGTACTGTAGTAATACTGCCTAATAAAGTTTTTAAACTTAATCCAATAGTTTCACGATGACTTAAGAAAAAAGTTTTCCTCAGAAATCATACGAAATAACTAACAGATGAAAGGAGGTTGGTGTAACAGGCGGCCAGTGTGACAGTGGTACTGTCACCTCAAGTGGCCAAGGCTTAAATGTTGTGAGCTACCAACTTAGGCTACAACTTATATAAATTATAAAAAGATTAAATGTTTTACTTATTTGTTCTCGAAAAGGAATTTGACGATTCTTGGAGGAAAAGTATGCTATAAACGTTTTTCTCAAATGTAAAAACAATGTAGGACAATCATACATACCTTTTCAATTTTCTTCTTGTAGCTTCACACTTTCACTTCTTATATTTATTAGTTGAATATCAACCTTTACTACTATTAAACTTTTGTATTCTAATATCTACACTTCTTAAACTTTTAGGTTCTATAAACCTTTTGTATATTTGTTGTAAATATATATATTTATCAACATTTTAAACGTTGATTGAATAAGTGAAACTATTCAACCAACTGTTGAATTTACTTAATATTACTGTTTAGGTTTGGGATATATTGTTGATTAAAAATGCCGAGTTTAGGGCAACGAATGGTTTGTATTTTGATGTTAAAAAACCATAAAACAATTAAACACATTATTTCAAAACACTGGAAACAGTAATAATTAATGGCTTTAAAATTAATAAACTCCAAAAGAAAAGACTAAACTAATTATGAATAATAAAGATAATAGCTTACACAAAGTTAAAATAATTGATAAATTTTCCCAGTTGAAATAAAACCCCCCTTAAGAAGTGTGAGCGAAAGCGTAACGAACCAAGCGAAGGCCAACTAAAAAGTGAGCTCCCTCCCGAGTTTCGAAAGTTTCAGTACCCTGCTCTCTAGGCAGGTAAAAGTAGACCCTTTTGGCTACCGATTGAGCAGAATTTACCTTTTATACAATTTATAACAATTTTTGAGATATTCCAGTTTTTATAAATTTTAAGTAATTTTCTTCTTAGTGAACCAAATATTTACAACTACCAAAAATAATAAAACCTTTATTAAATATTGTCTCAAGCTGATACACTTGCACAAATGCTAGCAGTGAAACTTTTTTATTAAAAATAATTGCTAAAATTAAACATAACTTTTCTGTCCAGTTTCTAATTAACGGATCCTTTATGCTTGAAAATTAAAAAAAAGTACGACAAAATGGAGAACTTTTGAGAATAATTTTTACCTTTATTATACTATACAATATTCGACCTTTTTAAGCATAAAGGAACCAATAATAAGACACCTAAAAGAATCAGATTATTTAGAGTACATAACAATATTTTAACAAATTTTTAGTGCTAATATTTGTTCAGGTGTGACCGCTTATAATTTATAAATTATATTACATTACAGAAGCTTTCTCTTATTTTTGTTAGTTCTAAATGTTTAGTTTATAAAAATAGTTTCTTAGAATCTAAAAAAAAAACTGAAATATCTTGAAAACCGATAAAATATCGGTAGCAAATAGAGTCTACTTTATTTCCTTAATGGAATACCTCTCCTTACCTATCGCCCTGTATATAAACTGTAATTAGTAATAAATAAGTATATAGGCATAAAAGATATCCCAGGTTGATTAATTGGTTTGCTTCTGATGAAATATTATTCTGCTGTGAGACCTGCTTCAGCAAAAGTAACCCTGCGAAACAAGAGATATTTGAAATATTCTTAAGCATGATGAAAATTTAGGGGTTCGTTTAAGACCGTTATAAATATGTAGAAGAGCAAAAATATTTGTTCCTTTAAAAATTTTAGCTTTTTAATAGTTTCTTTCTTTTTTGATCGGGTTTGGATTGGTTTCCTGATGGTCAATCCCTTAAGATTTGTTAATAAGGTTGTTTGAATTTGGAATCAAAGTAAGATATTCTGGGTGCATTACCTATTCTTGCTGGCGGAACTAATCAATCAATCAATCAAAGATTATAGATTATAATATATATTATTCAATCAATCAAACTATGGTCAATGAAAGGGGTTAATTTACAATTTTCTTTTATACAGTATGTCCCTCTAAGTTGGAATCATATGGAAAACTTTTTACTTATTAATTTTAGGAAAAAAAGTTATTCTTCATAAAAAGTACTGCATTGTCTAAAACTTAGAATACAGTTATCAAATATCAAATTTTTTCAGTGGTATACGAGGTTTATCAAAAAATATAAGTTTTACTCAAGAGTAAAGTAACTTTAAATTTGACAATATCGAAAAATATTACTTATTACGCTCTTTAATTGCAAAATTATTAGAAAACATCGAAAAACTAAAAAATTATTATGTGTTTCGTAAGCACAAGAGATACATGTTTATTGAAAATAGAAATATTAGTAAAAAATAAAATAATCTAAAATTTTAATTTAAATGGATTTACTTGCATATTTAAACGTAATTTTTAATTCTGATCAACTTTATTTAGTAACATTTTTCGATATTGTCAAATTTAAAGGTACTTTACTCTTGAGCAAAACTCATATTTTTTGACACACCTCGTATACCACTCAAAACATTTGATATTTGATGACTGTATTCTAGGTTTTAGATAATGCAGAACTTTTTATAAAAAAATAACTTTTTTTCCTAAAATTAATAATAAAAAAGTTTTTCATATGATTCCAACTTAGGGGCACATACTGTATAAAAGAAAATTGTAAATTAACCCCTCTCATTGACCATAGTTTGATTGATTGAATAATATATATTATAATCTATAATCTTTGATTGATTGATTGATTGATTAGTTCCGCCAGCAAGAATAGGTTTTGGGATTCCCCGACACTGCAGCTATTTAGCTGATTGTATCTCCTGCTAGGTGGTTTTCCCTAATTTAGGAAGCTTGACGACCTCGCTAAGAGCAGCAGCCCCTTTGCTAAGTTTCTCTGACAGTCTGCTTCTCTCGACGGGTTTTCTTCCAGGAGGATTTTTGTTCTGCAGTCCTCGTCAAAAAGTCTGCATATGGGCCCATCTCTGTAGATTCCCATTCTATGCATATGTTTTCTCAGTGTGCAGTGATCGGTTATAAGTCCCGTTACCTGCCTGATTTGTTTTTTATTGAGTTTTAGTAGTTCATAGGTGAGTGAGGGTAATGGTGACACCATTTTCTTACTGTGGTTTAGCCTTGGTAATGAATGCCAGTAGTTTCGATTTTCCTCACTTATACATCGTTTGATGTAGCCACGTACCAAGGTTTTTTAAATTCCAAACGCACGTTCTGGCCCTACGAATGGTTTTTCAGATCCTTTTCTAGCAAGTGAATCTGCCTTTTCATTGCCTGGAACCCCCGTATGCCCTGGCACCCACGCAAAAGTAACCTTGTTGTGTTTTGCCAGGGTTAATAAAGATTGCAGACAGTTCCAGACTAACTTAGGGTTAGTTTGTTGACTCGCTAGAGCTTTAATTGCTGCTTGGCTATCTGTGAAGATTGTGATATCCTTGTTGAGATATCATATTCCCAGATTTTCCCGCAGACAGTCTTTTATAGCATGTATTGCTGTTTGGAATACTGTGGCGTATTTCCCCAAAGATGTAAACCAATTTAATCTAGGGGCTAAGCCATATACTCCTGCTCCTGACCCACTATTCATTTTGGATCCGTCGGTGTGTCAAACCAACTTTCCTTCCTGGAGAAGTGTGTTTTCCGTTTTGTTTTCCCAGTCTAGCTGGGTTTTAAACGGCTTATTCACATTGATTAGCGGAGTCTTGATCTCACTCCGCATTTCGAGCACCGGGTCGGTAAAGATACTCGCTATTCTGGTGTGACCCGATTCACTTCCCGGGAACCAGTTGTCATTGCATAATAATCTATATGCTCCCATTCTTGCTCCGGTTTTAATAGGGGGAAGTTTAAAATGTTCTCCATAGCAGTAGTTGGGGTGGTGCCCATTGCTCCGGTTATGCAGAGACATGCAGGCCTTTGGAGTTTAGATAGCTCCAGTTTGGCTTTGTTTTGTTCGACTTTTGGCCACTCATACCATAGTATGAGCTTAATAGATGTTTAATAAGTGAAATTCTAATCCCAAAGTTAAAGCGGGGTTCTCACTTTTTAACTAAACTGACAAGTGAGAGGCTTAAGAGGCCTTCAACCTATAAAGTTTAGTTTGCGTTAACACCCAAAATAAATGAAGAGTATAATAATTTGAAGTTGCTGCGCTACACAGAAAAAACTAAATGTACCGTTTATATTAATTTTCAGATGAACGGAAAAACATTAATTCAATGTGGGTATATTTTGTTCATGGGCTGAAGATCAATAAAGTCAATGAACAAGTTAATTGATATTACGTATATTTTCGTTTTCTGTACATTATATAACTTTTCGCAGTTCCGATCAAATACCTTAAGTGATATTAAGAAAGCTTTTTAATATCAAACGGCAACAGATGTTGACAGAGATTGGTTTGAAAAGGCCGGGGCCATATTGTGATTGATAACATTAGAGCCCATAAATCAGTGTCTGCTCCTATTTATTCGTCAACTCGGAACCACAACTAAACGACGAATAACACAGCTCCCATTACAAACAAAAGATCGGTGATATTTTTGATTTAGTCGCGATTCATACTATACGTATTAATGCAGTCACCTCGCCGTATCGTCAACGACACGTCAACTATTCTTTCATTAAAAGCAATAATAGACTTATTCACACTACACCCTTAACAGTGTCGTTACGGTGTAGTGCGCTGGTGCCGGTACGTCGAGTATGAATCTAATAAATCGCTCGTTAAACAGATCGCGTATTATAAAAATCTTTTCCAGCTACCGGGAAATAGATATTCGATAGGCTTTCAAAATGATTGGGACAAATCCTTAAAAAGTTCTTAGATAATTTATATATAGGTGCAAATTTGTAGATTTGAGCTAATTAGATGAATTCAAGCAAGATATATTGATGCCTTTAAATATTTATTGATCAATTGATCATTAATTGGTTAAAGAAAACGTGTACCTTACCAGTGGCGGATCCAGGATTTCGGGGGGGGGGGGGGAGGGGCCAGAGTGGCAGCAAACATCAAAAATAATTTCTTTAGTGGTTTTTGATAGAAATTGAGGTGTGATATTTGGTTGCTAAAAGAGATTAATAGCGCCGCAGGCGAAATTTAAAAAAAAAATTAAGAAGAATTTGTGTCAAATTTTAAATAAGTGAAACTAAAAAATAAGTTATATGTTTGGGAGGGGGGGTTCGGCCCGGTCCACTCTGCCCCCCCCCTGGATCCGCCACTGTACCTTACTAGTGACTACTTTAAGACGCCCATTCTCTTTCGCTTTTCACATAGTTACAGTTTCTTTCAGTTCAGTTCTTTACCTAAAATAAGTGAAGTGAGTTGGCTTTTTTATTTTTTGAAGTACATATTTATTTTGTAATTTAAAATGTTTGTCACTGATCATTTTTTATTTAAATACACCTTTTCATTTAACGAAAGAGTTTAGTGGAATGTCTCGGATTGTCATCATTTTCAATAGTCATACAAATATTATCTCTCTATTTTAAGAATTTATAAATATCTTTTGACAGTTTGTTTTTACATTTTAAAATAAAATTATTTCGTTGTGGGCATATTTACTATAACAGTTCTTACCGAATTTGGAATAAATTGTTTTACAATATAATTTTTAGTTTTTGCCGATTTTTCTAGAAGGCTCAAAAATTCTTTTGACAAGCTACTCTCCACAACTTAACTATGTGCGTGGGCATCGCGTCGTAATCCAATTATTGATAATTTTTTTGCAATTTCTTCGAATAAAAGACAAATGGCTTGATAATAAAAGGCTATTTATTTAAAAAAATATATACATAAAGTATATCAATCAAATCAAATGAAGTGAGTGATCGGCAGGTCATTTGCTATCAGATATTCCATATATGTATATTGTAATCATATTATCAATATTTTTAAGTTATGTAATGCTTTCCATATTTTCACAAAAACATAAATAAATAAATGTATAAAAAAAATAATTTTTTACATGTAAAAAAATCGTATTTTTACATGTAAAAAAACATATTTTTATATCTTATTTTTTACACCACCATCACTGCTTTGAATGCATAAAACATAGACGAACAATTTTGCTGTGAGACACAATACGCGGAAACCTAACTTTAATGTAATTTAAAAAAAACGTAGCTCGACTCGAAGACCAGACAAGCAAATAAAACATAATAATAAGAAAAAATTTTGCCAAATATTATGAATAGGATATTTTAAAATATTTCGTAAACATACAATATGACCAACAAAGGAATAAAATAGTCTTTTAAAATATGGTACATACCTTCCATGTCCATAATCAATAATTATTGTTTTCTATGAAACGAACCACACAAAAACACATTAATAAACGCCATAAAACAAAGCGTCGAGAGCAAAGGTATGAGATTCTAACATTGATTGGGTTATGACTGATTTCACGACATGATGCAAGTGGAGGTGGAAGTTTTGTGGCAGCAGCTTGATAGATAGGTTATTAAACTTGAATAAAAATGGTTAGCAGTAGATTCTTACAGTATGGCAGGAATAATCTGATGGGAAAGAGACACAGCTGGAAAACACGTCTCCTCTCTTTGTCCAGTGGCGGAGATTTTAATATATGTTATAAAAAAAAAATTCCTGTATATAAGTATACATTATACTTACGGTTCATATATTTGTTTTAAACTTTATTATACAAATTCAAAAAATATACTATTCAATAGAAATTTCAGTTTCTGAATCTGAATCATCATCGTCTTCAGAATCATCAGAGTCTTCTCCAAGCCTGATTATTATTTTTTCTGTTACTTCTTCCATATATTTGTCAGTTTCCCAATATTTATTTTCAATATCAATCACATGCCGTACAAAATTATTCCATAAGTTGGAGTCCATAGATTTTATACCCTCTTCCAATAATTCCCGTAAACGCTTGATCGTAAATTCGCCGGTTGTGTTTCTACTTCTTACGAAATTTTTTAAAAATGCCCCTGCCAGTTCAATTGGATTCAGCTCACACATATATGGTTCTTGGTTGTTCTTAGGGTCACGTGGCCATGTGATTCAATTAATTTATCTATTTTGTATTTTTTTTTCATCTGGTGGAGGTTTGTGTAAGCTGATCAATTCCCAAAGCTCTACTTTTCTATCGCTGGGGAATCCATTGTCAACTACGGTCCTCTAATTTTGCATACTCATCAGCCGACCCGAACCAATCGTATTGCAGAGAGTTGAACCAGTCATGGGGATAAAACATCTGATATTAAGAGGTTTTATTCTTGTGCAGTTACCTAAAACTGTGGAACCTCGTTCTACCCCCGTACCTCATTTTGCTCCCCTTTCCCCTACTACGAGAGACAACAATCGTCGTAGCAAGGTCATTGAAGGTTAAATTTAACAAATGTAATTGGGCGCGAGGTCGCTTGGCTCTGGGTTGACTTTTTGAACTAGGTTTTTCTTTGCATCGGGCGGGTTATTACTTTCGGGTGGGTCTTAAAATCTATGGGTTTGGACCATTGCGCCTGAGTGTCTCCGTCTCATGTAATTATTTACCTGATCACCTGCTGACTTTCCCTTTTCCCGGCGCAAAAGGTGTAAATTACAGAGAACACAAACTACGGGCCTCTCTACTTGACAGTGTCTTTGTAAGTCTTTTGTTGTAGATAATAGGGTGGCTCTTGTCTACAACTAGGTTTTTTATCTTTTCGGGACTTGTTATTCGAAAGAACTATTTATTTTATAGCTATGATAAATTATAATAGTTATAGAAACTTTATGTACATATTAGTATACTCACTTAACACAAAAACATTTTTATAACGTCAAAATAATGTTTAATCGAAAAACATAACGTTAAGTTGGATGTTAGTTTTAACGTTATATTCATAGTGAAAAACAAGATTAATAACCCGTTCTCTGACGTTACAAAAATAATCTTGTTTTTTTATTAACATTGATAATAATATATTTAAGATCATAAACGGAATGTTTTTGAAAAAAAATTTTCGAACGTTAAAATAATACTGTTTTCTTAACAGTGAAAAAGACATGTTTTTCTAACATTAAAAAATAAGTTTTCTTAAAAAAATATTGTATTTTCAAATATCTCCAGAGATAAGGTAAGTAACTTTAAGAGCGTATACATTTCTTCTACTTTGGAAATGCAGAGCAGCAAGAGTCGGTTGAGGTTTTCGTGAACCCGACACTCAGTAAAGGAAATTCGGCTTTCGTAGCTTCTAAAAATTAAATTTAAAATTTTGATGTGAACAATCATTTTGTAGCAAGTGGTTAAGGAATGCCGTCTAAGACCCCAAATGTATTTTAATTTAAGGCTGTTACTTACATCTACGCCTCTGAAAGATAGTTTTTAAGCGAGGCTCATTAAAATTCAATAAGTACGTGATCCCAAACAATACAAAATGCAATAAAAATGCCGTCTTGGCTTCACTTACCGGGTGCACACGACAAAACACTTTAAAGTAAAAAATTTTGCATATATAAAACATATGTAAAATTAGTAAACATCGAAAGTGTCCCCGTATAATATTTTTGCATTTTCTATCTCTATTTTTTGTCTCTCTTCCCCATCAGATTACCACTGCCAAACAGTACTTTTATCCGGTTTTATTATACAAATACTCCGCCGTGCGTCATTCGGTCCGACTCAATCCTTGTGATAGATAATGTTAAATTATTTAAGTAATTATTAACCTAATATTAATATAAGTTTTACAAAAAGAGGTCATATTTATGGTAAAACATCCTGTACTAGGTGTCCTAGCCTTATTTATATTTAAATTTTGTGAGTTAAATATTTGTATTAAGGCAAAAGAGTTTATTTATCATTTCATCCTGCATAAAAATTCTAAGATTATCAAAATACGCGCTGATTACGATTAGATTCCATAGTAAATAATGATTCTAAAAGTTTTTTTTATTAAACTTGCCAAATCTATTTTATTTATTATCTTAAAATCGCGCCCTCGCTACTTGTGCTTGAGCTTTCGATATTTTACCCACACTTTTCTTGGTGATTTAAACCAAACTTCAGCTCAGACAAATCTATATTTGTAGAGGCTCCTACTCATCCTCTTATAAAATCGAGAAGGCAAAGATTAGGTCATGTCTCAGAGCCGAAGTTTATTTTGTTTTTTTAACGCTCAAGTGGTAACCTGGAAAATATGACATCGGTCCAAGGACACTTATCGTTGACTCCCGAAAACTTGCTTTAGGATGTGTCCTAAAAAACTTATGGAATCAAAATAGGTTGTCACAATATTTTTTAAATTTTAAATGGTTTAAACTGGAGTATAAAAACGTGGCATATCCGCGTATATATTTATCTTATGGATATCACGAAAACTAAATGTGTTGCTCCTAGGGAGTGTACGGGAGTAAAAATGTGTTTAGATCGTCCCTTATAGTTGGGAGCCTGAAGGAAATTTAGGGTATTGTCTGCATTTTCGCATACTGGGATGATATACCAAGATGGGCCAAGATACGCGGGCGTACTTGAGATGATGACAGGAATGACAGGAAAGATTGATAAATTAAATATAAAACTAACATTTCGAATTTTAGGTAATTTAGTATTTTAAACTAAAATAAATATAAATTGTATCAATACGTCAAAGCATTCACATGATATGTCAAAAACTGGCACCTTAACCTGTTCGGAGATTTACGCCAGGGATTATTAAAACTACCTGACCAAGCATAACTTAACAAAAGTTGATAAATTAGGTGAAAGCAGACTCAAACTTCTAGAACTTTTAAATTTTAATTTATAATAATTTGCCAATTCTTCAACACCAAACCATACACTCAAAAGTTATGAAAAGTTAAATTACTGTATATCGTTGGTAACTTCTTAAAAGTGGCGCCCAATAAAAAAATTATAAATTTTGCGTATTTAATTTTTTTTTTAATATTGACAAAAGTAAACTCTATATCATAATTTTTGAGATAACTTTTTGGCAGTTATCAGCTGTTTCCCATAACAAATAGCATAGGCCAACGAAAAAAATATGTCAAAAGTTGTCTCAAAAATAATGATATGAACGTAACACCCTTTACTTTCTAGAGTTACAAAACTAAGTAAAGCTGTATACATCGCTTTAAAAATACGTTCTGCTAGTTATAATAAATGATAAACTTAAGTTATCTTGAACCGTATAACCGGTATGAACAAAAGTTTGAGACTACTACTTTTTATATGATTTATTTAATATCACCCTGTATCTTTCAGCATGTTACAAAATTGTGCAAACCTATATATTTGTGTCATAGCCAATAACAAGCGGACAAACTATGCCAAGTCTCATTGAAAAATTCTAATTGCCGCAGTAGCTACAATAAATAATACAAAAACCCATTAAAAATGATAGCAATAATATAGTGCGTACTACAAGAATAAAATCCGGTAAATGGTTTATAAAGAAAAATATAGTGATTTGCATAAGCTGTTAATTTGACATATCTACAGTTATTTAAATTTTTAGCACTAAAATAAAAAATTACGAAAAAACCTAATTGTGTAGTTACTTTTACCACTCTGTGCAAATTTTTTAATTTTAGTGAGTGGAAGCTGTACTAATATTGTTGTAAGGTACTGACTTTGACTTTTGTAAATTGAACTGTAAGGTCGTCATAAAAAAAACTACTTAAAATTATCATTAAAATTTTACTGTATTTTTAACAGTTTAAACTATTAAAACTAAGAGTCGTTTATTTGGTATAATTTTTTTTAAATATCCTTACGTCTAATAAATCCACTTACTTTTAAATTTTTTTAGATTTTTTTTATAAGGTATTATTTATGTACTGTACTGCGACCATATATGTCACACCCATCCAGCAATTTTTAGTTCTAGAGAGAAACATTTTGTTTATGTGCACATTAAATTTTAACGCAGTATCTGGCATAACTAAGGTCGAGGAAATTTTTTTTGCTACTCATTAACCAAGCCAAAAATTTTTAAATAAAAGTACATAATTGTTCATATCTTGAAAGAAATTAAATCAACATATATTTTTTATCGCTTAAAATAAAAGTGTATATGTCCTTATAATCGGTACCAAGTTTTATTGCTTTAGCTTTATATTAGAATTTTATACGAAATTTCCTCCAACTTTTTAGGTTAAAAATAAATTTTCCTTGAGATTAGCAATGGCTCCAGTTTTTTCTCCCTCATTGAACACACAAAATCGCCGATATTATACCGGTTGGGCAAAAAAGAGTGAACAAAATGTTTCTTGTTATAATTTTCGAACTATATCATCAATTTTAATAGAACATACTGCATTTTGCAGCGAGTGGATTAGGTTTAAAATCCAAGATGGCGGATAGAATAAAACTTGTCTCTTCAAAGAGGCTCGTTTATTTTTGGATTATTTTTAGCAAAACCTTATTTCCGGCGCACATAATGAGGTGCGAAATGAAAATTGGTTTAGTGGTTTTCAAAAAATTAACTTTTATTTTAGCAATTGTTTTGCATCCAATACGATTGTCTTGCCAAATCTGGAGCAAAAAGTATCATCGAGAGCATTGATTTTTTCTGTTTTGAGAAAATTTATTTATTTATTTTAATTCGTCAAGAGCTTTATCTTTGCCAAGTAGAACGAGGTTTAAACCATCGAAATCGGCTAAGTGGTTTCCGAAATCTTGGTGTTTGTTTCACCCATTATTTTCCAGATTTTTGCCAATTCTGTCTGCATTAGTTTTCTTATAATGATAATTGCAGATTTACAAATCCAATTAAAAAAAAGTCAAAAAGTTTTTCGAAACATATGAGTAAACTGTCTACCTTTTAAGGGTCAAATTTGATTTTGTCCGTCATCTTGGATTTTAAAATAACGCACAAAAAAACTCAAAAGTCTGATTAATTCTGTTTGTTCTATTAAAATCGGTGGTATAGTGCGAAATTTATTTTGTTCGGTATTTTTTCACCCACTCGGTATAATACTCTCATGAGTAACTGTTAGTACATAACACATTTCCAAAAAAGTCATTTATTGTTGTGCCCCCCAATGTTTAGGTACTAGATCCGCCACTGCTTACGAGACTTCGAACAATACTGATTCGTGGCATAGCAATATCTGGGTATATTTCGTATATTGGTCGGCGTTTTAAGCAAGCTGTGTCTTTGTCATCGGTCTCACAAACCGTGCATCACCACTTTAGGTTAAACCGACTAGGAGACAAGAATTTTTTATACGTTTTTTTAAAAGTGTTACATTACGGGTATAAGTTTTTTCTGAAAACTTTTCAATCTTAAAAAGGACCACAAAACAATCAAAAGACTGAAAAGTAATCTTCTTTTCCCTATTTCAGTAAAGTTGGCCATAACTTCTGTTCACAGTTTTTAAATTTTATTTATTTTCGTATTTCTGACATTTTTATTAGAGACCTAAATTGAGAGGTGAGGATATTGAAAACCGAACTTACCTTAGAAGAGAATGGAAATTGTCTTTACATTAAAGCCCAACGTTCCAGTCCAGTAATGTAAATCCCAGTGTACATTACGTTCGAGATATATGATGTTTTAAACCAAACCGAACCGGGCTCATTTACCCCATATTGTAGTTGCGAAATGGCATATTTCTCGGGATACAGTGGCGAATCCAGGATTTACAAGGGGGAGGGGCCAAGGAGGAAGCAAAAATCAAAATATTTCCTGCTTTGCGTGCGTTTTTAACATCCCTTAGGTCCAAAATTTAAATTCACAGGTGCAAGATGCGACGTAGGTGAAAAATGTTTAAATATTTAGTTTTTGGTATAAAAAATATAAAAAAGTGGTATTGCGGGTAAATTTTGTTTAAACTTGCAGTTGATTCATTGGCACTTTCTTTGCTTGAACTAAAAAAGTTTTATACCAGGGAGGGTTGGGGGGTGCCCGGGCCCCTCTGCCTCCTCCCTGGATCCGCCACTGTCGGGGTAAATGCATTCACATAACTATGTTTAACCAGACTAATGTAACCTTTAAAATACCTACATAAATATTGCACTGGTACATAAAACTTACCATGGACCTGTCAAAACTTCTGCCTAAATCGGTAATTTAATTCAGTCTGCATCTATGCAAATTAAGACAGTGCTGCAATGGAAACCAAAATACAAATCACTGTCTGATGCTCAAAACAGGTGTGCGTCTTCATCTACAGCCCAGTACTCGAACACAACCCGGTTAAAAATGCTCTCTCTCTCTCTTGTCCGTTTACTCTCGTGAGAGTATGGTGACATCATGTCTCAATTGCTCGGATCGTAGTTCTCCATCCTTCTCTGACTTGAGCTGCAAGAGTAGCTTACTGCAGATCATCACCAATGATATTTTTGGATTGATCCACCCAGCAGTTCGGAGACCTTCTTCTTGGTCGTTTACCATTGATGTTTCCCTCTATAATAAGTTTTTCCATCTCATTCGTTCTTCTTGAAATGTGTCCAGAATAACATAGATATGATTGGTTTATCCTGGTTGATAGCCTTGTGGTGATTTTTAGTTCCTTAAGAATTGACACGTTGCGTTGGTACGATGTTCTGAGATTTGCAGCATTCTTCTGTAGGCCCACATTTCAAAAGCATCTATTTTCCTTCGATTGGCCATTTTTAAAGTCCAGGTCTCAGAGGCATATATGTTGATAGGAAAGTTCCAGGAGTTTAGAAATTTCAGTTTGCTGCGTTAAGATATTGCAGAGTCTTTACATATTCACAACCGCTTGTTTGTAATGATATGTAAAAATGCTGTCGTTCTTCAGATTTTTTTTTGCTGTCATTATCTATACCCATAGTAAATAAAGAGGTAAAAAGTGTAACTGCCTATGGCAAGAACTAAAGACGCCTCGACTTGATGGGTCATGTAGACTAGAAAACATTAACATATTGAATTTTCTTTGTTATTTCAATAAAAAGATATTTTGGATATGGATAAACACCCTGAATTTGTTTCAAATTATCTATAGATGGCAACTGTTGACTGCATTTAATTTTTTTACTTTTCTTGCATTGTTGAAAAAGAGATATTTGTTTGAGCTATATTTTTACAAACTATTTACTGTAGGGTCTTCAACAATATAAAAAAAAAACTTGTTTTTATTTAGGCCTAAAATTTTATTTAATTAGAAAACCTTAAATCAACCCTTAAACACCGAAGCAGCGCTGCAAAAAAGATAAATATCTATAAGTCGAGTTTATCTTATTGAAAATAAAGGTTGAATGAGAACGCACGAACACGAAACACCCTAGTGGGCTTTTGTATTAAGCTCTTTTCACTTTCCTTAAGGAGATTACCAAGGAATAGGTATAAGGGCACGTGGATTTTATGGGTTTCGGATCTCGAACATCGTCTATATTTTAATCTTATTTAACAACACTAAAATTAGAATTCTAAAAAATCAACTATGTTGATTTTACTTGTATTTTCTAAAATGTATAGATTTAAAATACAAGTTCTTAACTTCAATAGAAACTGCAATAATAGCTATTTATTTTACTTGACTGGAGACCTCCTCAAATTTACGGGGTATCTATTCTGGCTATTAAACGATGTGACCATCCTCCTCACACGCTTGGACTAATAGCAAGCTTTAAATTAGCTCCGAGCCGTCACGTGCTATCCGACCGAGAAAACGTTCAGTAGGTACGGGGCAGGAGAACATATTTCACTTCAAACTTATAAAATTCACTAACTCTGAGAAAAGTTTTAGCGATAGAACGGAGAGCCAGCAGCACAGAAAAAAACCAGGCTTAATTACAACAAGAGGAGCACAAGCAATCATGAAAAGAGAAAAACTAAATAGAAAGTCAATACAATAACTAGAAACTCTTAACACTAAAAGAATTGTTTTTATAATGCTTTTAACCAAAATCTAATTTAAGGAATTTAAGCTTAGCCTATCACATTCAGTGATCAGAAACAGATAGGAGAAGATTGATGATGGTACATGGTAGTAGTTATAAAATATTACGTTTTCTCCTTGACTACCTTCTCTAGCTTTTTCTGTCAATTCTCTTTTTGAGGAAAAAGTCAAACTGGGTAAAGAGAAATTCGACGAGGAAGAACTATATATTATTTGCTTTATAACTTGGCCACCTAGGTGAAGGGAGAAAAAATTGGAGAGCCAATGGAAAGAATAGGAAGAAACGTAGAACTAACGATGATTCGTTGTACTAATATTTGTGTAATTCATTCTGTTATCAGAAACAGATAGGAGGACATTGTAAGTGATCAAGACCACAAATTGGAAAGGTGAGTCAAAAACCTTAAAGAAAGACTAAACAAAGTAAACCAGTTGGATATTAAAGACAAATAAATAAAGTTAATAAATTCCTTGTAAAGAGAACTTTAATTATAAGCTAGGAGACATTTAGAACTCCCAGTTGTTTGATAGGAAAACCAACCACCGTAAAATTACTCCCCTTTACGTTATTACATAAAATGTAACCCAGATTTTCTGCCTACGACTCTAAAGTGAGGAAGGAGTTGGCGAGGACCAACCAAATACGTGCTCGTAAACTTGGCCACCTAGATAAAGGAAATTCTCCGACCAATTAACTGGAAAGCCAATGGAATGGATAGGATGGAATGGAACTGATCCTAGAGTACTTGAAGATGCACCTTGGGTTGTAGAACCAAAGATGATGTTAAATTATGAGTATGTTTTATATTTTACTGACCCAATGAACCCAGTTGAGGATTAAATGGTAAACAAACTCGAAGCGAAGCCGACGGATGCGATGCGACGGTAGTGTAATATTTCGACAAACTGATGATCAGATTAACAACAATGGGCTTGATAAATGCGGTCGGTAAATGCATATATTAAAGCCGTAGCTACTATCGTTACGCGGATAAATTAGGACATATTATTTAGATGCTCGTTACAAAGCGCGTCCTTCGAATGGGACCACTAATGATAGAAATTACTCCTTTCTACAATAAGAGTTTATATGACAATGGGTCGCATCAGGCTTCTATTATTTAGAGCATTTTGTGCCAGTAAAAGCGTTACAAATAACGATTTTATGGTAGTTCCATATGCGTCATAAATATATGTCTACAATTGTTTTTACATTTACCAATTTTATCCCTATGCGACGTATGTATTTTTTTATTATATTAGACGCCTTTAGTGAAATTGGGGACTTTTAAATGACGTTGACAATTTGTCAATTTAAGATATAACAGTACCGCCACACAAAACTAAGACAGGACCGTTCAAAAGCTTTTGGTCTAAAAAACTTTGGGGCTAGCAGCAATTTTTAGAGCTCGTTTCCTTACAATAATATAGTTATTTTAGAGAAGATACGTATATTATTCCAATTCTAATTGTGTGCACCATTGTTGTTTTTTTAAGCGTAGGTACTAGTTTTAAAAGATGCGACAAACAGAACCAGATCGCCAAAATATTTGCTGTAAATAAAGTTTCTTCATTCACCTAATTTACTTTATAACCTTATTTAATAAAAATTACACACATTTGGAGCAAATACGTTAGAGCATAAATACATGTTCCAATAATCGAAAAGTGAAGCAGCTTGCTTTAGAAACAATGGCAAATTTAAATTCGCAGAGCGCGTGATTAAATAAATAAATAAAATATTACCCTTATCAAAGCTAAAAAAGAGAATTAAGGTCACATTACTGAACTTCGCATGATCTACTATATTTTTTTACAGTTTAGTTACCGAGAGGAAAATAATATTACTAAATAGGGTACCGCTTTCGCAGTTTAAAAATGTTGTTAAAATGCCTCTGTGTCGTTAAAGGAAATAAGACTAGATTTAAAAAAGTATTTAAAAAAAAGAATTCAAAATCTTTGTTATCTCGTCAAATGTACAATAACGTAAATTTTTTTATGAATTTTTTTTAAATGTTTTATAAATTTTAAGTTACTACTTTACTCTTTTTCTAATATTTAATCAAATAATGTACTTTTTTTATTTTATATTTGAGTGTTGTAATTTATTTTTTAAGTAAGTTTCTCCAAATAAATATATTTTTAAGTAAAAACGGTATTGATTGTGATTTTTTTTTTACGGGTATGCGCACTGGCAAGTAGATCCCTATCACGCTCGAGAAGCGGCAAGTGCGCGGAAATGTTGGTGTGTGTTGGTTTTGAAACGGTTCAGGTTGTAACCTGCAGGGAAAACTGTCGCAGGGAGTTTATTCCACAGCGATGCTGTTCTCCAGAAATATGAATTCTGATATAATGAGGTTCTTGGTGCCTCTATTTTAACAATAAATTGATGGTTACCGTCTGTTTGACGTGTTCGCCTAGTAGGTGCTACTCTCGGGGGAATCATACGTGCTAACTCTTCAGAGCATTTTCCGTGATAATACCTGTAGAAGAGAGATAGATTTATCAATAAATTTAACCACATCATTTTGTGAAAATCCCTTAAGATTTCCCAAAGGTAACTAATTTATTAAAGACAGATTACGAGGCTTAGTTCGCCCCATTAAGTGCATTTTTGCTTGGTTGCTTAGTATTTCAGCCTGTCCCAAATAGAAAATTTATCTTCGTTTATTTGAAAAACATTTCTTCCTCCTTCAAGATTTATGTTGTGCTACTAAATGTTAATTTTAAGAGAAAAAGATGTTTAAAAGGCTCTACCAGCTTTTGTAATTGTAAAAGATAAGACAACAAAATTAGAAAAAACAGTGGAGAATAAGAGCAGTATTAAAAGAGGGTTTTTTAATTATATTGAATTTTTTGGAATAAGTACCGCTAAAAATATATTTTTTAAGTTTATACAGACAGGGGCGATTCTTTGAGGAGAAGGGAAAAAGTTTCTGATAGTTCACAACTGTGAAATTTAGCCCCAAAAATAGATCAATTGTAGCGCTGGCGAAAATTTATTAAAAATGATGTAGATTTGGTAAAATAATTAACATTACCGACGCTGCAGATTTCAAAAATAAATTTTGTGTCTGCCCCCTCTCCTGGACTGAGGACCAGTATTCTTGATGGTCCGTAAAGTGAGTGCAGGTGAGTGCATTATCTTGTGGGTAATTACCGCCCCAGAACCCGAAGGGCGGCTATCTATAAAAATTATATTTTTGTTGACTTGCTTTATCAGAAAAGCACTCAAGTAAGAAATCACCTCTGAAAAAAGTGCACAAGGAAAAAAACTCACAAAGGATACCCCCATAATTTCGAAACATTTGAAAAAAACTTGATCAAAGTATTGCAATATTACACGGTAAAGTTGCGAAAATGGTACATTTTCAAAGCTATTTTTTATATTTTTTTCAGTGTTTTGTAGATTCTTTCTGTGTCTACGCAAAAGATTGCAACTTTTTTATATTACGAAGACCCCGGGTAAATAGGTTTAATGAAATATACAGATTACTTTTTAATTTTATGCGCCGGTGTAAATATTGCCTACAACCTTAGGGTAAGGTAATAATACTAGTTTAATGGCTTATTTATGCTATTGGGATAATTATGAACCTAGTGAATTATAAGAGGTTTTCAACAAAATTTATTTATTGTTACGAAAGTTTCAAAAAATTTTCAAAATGATTAAAATAGTTTGCAAGTAATAAAAGACCTTTAAGTTTTAAATATTTTATTAATTTTTAAAAGTTTTTCTTAATTAAAATAAAACAAACTAAAATATTTTTAAAAATTAAAAAAAAATTCAATTTTTTAAAGATGTTTAAAAGATTTTTAAAATCAACATATAAACAGGGTGTCCTATAACTTAGAAGCCAAGGTGCAACAGGCTATATAGGAGGTTATTTCTGATAAAAAAGTTTATATAACATGGGGGTCGATCAGCACTCATCTGTTTTTTAGATATAGGATTTTTAAAGTTAGAGGAGTGAAGGAAAAAAAGTTTTACAAGAAAAATTAAATTTGTCACTGTCAAATGAATACTTAGCTCCAATTGTGATCCAAAAATGTATTATTTCCTATATTTTTATAAAGTTACAACTTAAAGAGATATAAGCTGTCAAAATGCCTTCCACAAAGGTATAAAAAATAAAAATCATTAAAAAAAATAAATTTTTGCTTACTAATTTTTTGAAAAAATTTCAATTATATTTTATAAATATGTCTTCGAAGAGACTTATTTTTATTAATAAAAAATATCAAGAAAAAAGTTTCTATTGTAAAAAATTGACCGCATTATTTTTTTTTATATTTTTATATCCAGCTATTACTCTTGTTCAAGTACACGACTTTAAGAAAAGTAGTAGTACTGTACCTCTAGAAAGTTGCCCTATGACCCCTAAAGTTACAGACCTTATATAATAGCCTTTTTTTTTAGCAAAATTAAGATGTTCAAGTAAGCTGTAATAGTAGGTACAATTCTAAATCGAAAGACTAACATTTACTTCAGTTTTTTTCCATAGGTCAAAACTTTTCTTGGTTTGATTATCCTACTTTACTTTACTTTACTAGGTGTGTTTTTTTCTCTGCGCGCTTTTTTAGTGTGCGCTTTTTCTGTATAGCGTTTTTTTCTGTGCGAAATATTTCCTTTTCGATATTTTTCTGTGCGTTTATTTACGGTCACCGTTTCACCATTGTCTATTGAATGCAGAACTCAATTTAATGCAGTTTATTTTTAACCAGCTATTTACGTCAATATTATAGGTAAATTGGAAAAGCCATACATAGCGCGCTTTTAGAATTGCAGATGATTTTGTAAACGGTTTTCAGATATCGCATTATTGTCACAGCTTGTATTTTAATGGCTTGTGACCTTCAACAAGTTCAATTGTGACTACTGGCTGGGCGTTATTAGCCTTTGATCCTTAATTGCCGCAGGTATCTTAATTTTAGTATTCTTTCGATAGAATGTACTTTTTTTATGTACGGTGTGATTTTTAAGGTACCTCGCCATAACTTTGGTATTATTTGCCGTAGATAGATGAAACAAGTAGCAAAATAATAAAATAAATAATGGATCGTTAACCATTTTTCGCATTTGAAATTTTTTTGACAGGTGTCACTATGTACGAGTTACAGGAAATACATTTTTTTTATAAAAATACATAATTTATATTTTTAGATTCTTATTTTCACTCACTAAAAAAGAAGAGTCTGACATGGACTACATTACTGATGAGGACGATCTGGCAAGAGAAACTGAGTGGATCAGACAAAAAGGAAAAGGTTGGAAAAAACGTCGAATGGATACTTCACTCTCACCACCACAACAAAGCTCGGGCACTGGAGAGCCCTCCAATAAAACACAAAATGAAGAACCCCCAACTAAGGTTAAAAAAGCTCCATTACCTCCACCGATTATGGTAAATGGCGTAAATAATTTTAATGATATTTATGAAAAGTTAAATATCATACAAGGAGTTAAAATAAAAGTTTTAAATAACGAAAATATTAAAATAAATGTACAAGACGCAGACAGCTATCGGCTGGTTACTAAAATGCTTAATGAAATAAAGCATCAATGGCACTCATACGAAAACAAACAAATAAGGCCAATTAGAGTAATAGCGAATAGGCTACACTTCTCATGTGACCCACAAAAAATTGTAGCTGATCTACAAAAAAAAGGTTTTAAGGCACTGGAGGCCAGCAACAAACTTAAATGGAGAACAAGACAACCTCTTAACATGTTTATGCTCACATTTAGCCACGATGAAGATATCAACAAAATTTTTGAAATTTCCAGTATCCTTGGGATTGAAGTGGAAATAAAAGCACTAAAAACCTCAAAGTTAGTCCCTCAATGCAAAAGATGCCAATCTTATGGACACACGCAAAAATATTGCGCTAAAGAACCACGTTGCGTAAAATGCACGGGGAAACATCTTACTGTAGAATGCCCCAAACCAAAAGAATCTGAGCCAAAATGCATCCACTGTGGAGGCAAGCATCCTGCTAACTACAGAGGATGCCTTGTTGCTAAGGAAATACAAAAATTGAAAAATAAACCTAAGAAACCGAATCTCATACCCAACGTGAGTACAAATAGACAAAACCAACAGACAAGAAACACAGTCACACAAAACTCTGTGACAAGGACATACAGCCAAGTAGCAGCAACAGCTACTATACCTGATATTAATATCAGTAGTCAAAATACTATGGAACAAACACTACAATTATTTTGGAGAAATTGAACAAACTTGATGAGCGATTAACTAAACTAGAAAGTAGCAATAACGGAGCTACCAATATGCCTCAAAATGGTCAGTAATCTTAGAATCCTAGCTTGGAATGCCAAAGGTCTCTTGCAACATCAGCAAGACTTGCAAGTTATTCTAGACATAGAAAAAATTGACGTCTGTCTTGTGTCAGAAACGCATTTCACTAACCAGTCTCACATTAAATTTAAAGGTTATAAAGTGTATCATACAACTCACCCTAGCAATACTGCACATGGGGGAAGTGCTGTAATAATTAAAGAAAATATATCACACTATGAGGAGATGGGATATAAAACCATAGAGATTCAAGCTACATTAGTAAGTGTAAAAACCAAAACATATACATTAGTCATAAGTGCTGTCTATATACCACCAAGGCACTTACTAAAGAAAAATCAATATCTTAATTTTCTCAGAAAATTAGGAAACCGTTTTATAATTGGAGGTGACTTTAATGCAAAAAATACCTACTGGGGATCTAGACTGACGAACTCTAAAGGAAAAGAACTTTTGCAAGCTATTAGTGAATATCAATGTGAGCCGATATCAACTGGTAAGCCCACATACTATCCAACAGATCCAGGAAAAATTCCAGATCTAATTGATTTTTTTATAGTAAAAAATATATCTTTAGGTTTTGTAGATATAGAAGAAAGTTTTGATTTACACTCAGATCATTCACCTATTATTCTAACTCTTAGTAAAAACATAATAAAGAAAGAAGCAAATATCTCACTAGTTAATAAACTGACTGACTGGATTAGTTTTAAACAAAGTCTGTCAGAAAAAATAAACCTATCAGTACCATTGCAAACGCCAGAACAAATCGATAAAGAAGTTGATTATTTTGTTACAAATATTCAACAAGCAGCTTGGGAAAACAGTCCAAAACCAAAGAGAATTTTTAAGGGAAAAAACTATCCAAAGGAAATTAGAGACCTTATATTGGAGAAAAGGAAACTAAGAAGAAAGTGGCAACAAAGCCGTGATCCTCGGGACAAAACAAATCTCAACAACATGACGCAGCGCATTAGGCGAGAAATTCTAGTAATAAAAAATGAATCTATTAACCATTTTCTTAATGAACTTACAGATGATAAAAATACCGACTATTCCCTTTGGAAAGCAACCAAAGATTTTAAAAGACCAATTATCCAAATTCCACCCATACGAAAATCTAACAACCAGTGGGCAAGGAGTAACGAAGAAAAAGCAGATATTTTTGCAAGTCATTTAGAAAAAACATTTCAGCCCCACGAAGCACCAGATGAACACTTTCATTTAAATGAACCCCATCAAATCGAGGACCATATTAAGCTTACATCACCAAAAGAAATATTAACAGAAATCAAAAATATTAATTCGAAAAAAGCCCCAGGGTATGATCTTATTAACGGGGTAGTCATAAAACAACTCCCCAGAAAAGCTATCGTAAAACTATGCAACCTAATTAATGCGTCTTTTAGGCTTAGGTACGTACCTAAACTGTGGAAAGTTGCAGAAGTTATCATGATTCCAAAACCGGGAAAACCACTCCATGACGTGTCATCTTACAGGCCAATATCTTTGCTGCCAATTATATCCAAGCTCTATGAAAAATTATTGCTTAAAAGAATAAAACCCATCATAGAAAGACAAGAAATTATTCCATCTCATCAATTTGGTTTTCGAGACAAGCATTCCACGATAGATCAAGTACACAGAATTACTAATATAATAGAAAAAGCACTAGAAGAGGGAAAAGTTTGTTCTGCAGTTTTTCTAGATGTAGCACAAGCATTTGACAAAGTGTGGCATGAAGGCCTTAATTTTAAACTAAAAAGGTTTCTGCCAAAACAGTATTCGGATATTTTGGAATCATACATATCTGATAGACATTTTAGAGTAAAACAGGAAGACTCATACTCAAATTTAGAGAAATTCAAGCAGGCGTGCCCCAGGGTAGCGTACTAGGCCCTTATCTATACTTATTATTCACTTGTGATATCCCAAAGCCAGAAAATTGTCACTTAGCAACATTTGCCGATGATACTGGTTTATTGACGGTAGAAAAATCTATTGAAAAATGCATAGAGAAACTTCAGGATGCAGTCACCCAAATTCACAGTTGGATCACAAAGTGGCGAATAAAATTAAATGAAACCAAATCAATTCATGTTGATTTTACAAACAAAAATATAAATCACATACAAATAACAATTAACAACATTCCAGTACCATATTCGAATCAGGCAAAATATCTAGGTATGACACTTGATACCAAATTGCGCTGGAAAGCACATGTTAAGAAAAAAAAAGAAGAACTTGAGATAAGGAATAGAAAAATGAACTGGCTAATTGGAAGGAAGTCCAATTTAACAATTCATACTAAGTTACTGCTTTATAGACAAATACTGAAACCAGTATGGACATATGGAATTCAACTATGGGGTTGTGCTAAAGAGAGTAACATTCTAGTTGTACAGAGAGTTCAAAATAAAGTATTAAGAAACATTGTGAATGCACCTTGGTACGTTCGAAATAGTGACCTTCATCGAGATCTAAAAATCGAAACTGTAGCAGAGACTATAAAAAAGTACGCAAAAAGCCATGAAGATAGACTCCATCGGCATGTGAATGTGGAAGCAATTCAGCTTCTAGACAATACTATGCTAGTTCGACGACTAAAAAGAGTGAAGCCGTTTGAGCTAGTAAACTAAGTGAATTACACATAAAACAAAATAATGCTATAAACACAACACAATTGTGAGTTACAGACTAAACAAAGCGGGGAGAACTGTTGAGTGAACCCTAAGTTTAAATCTGACTTTTCTAGAAAATTAAGTTAAAACAAAATTGCTAATTAGTCTTACTGACTAGATTGTAATAAAAAAAACACAGTGTGTTTGACAAATAAATTAAAAAAAAAAAAAAATTCTTATTTTCTTTTTAATTTTAATAATATATACGTAATTATAACTCTATGCTGCGATAAATACTTCTATGGTAAAACCATATAAATAAATAAAACGTAATAAATTCAATAAATAGTGCCCTCAAGCAACAAGAGGGACTTATTGGATTAAAACCTGACTTTATTTTAAAGGCGACTTTATTCTGACAGATTTACAAAGAAAACTGACAGCTGACCTCTTAAAATTCACATAGTAATGTCAAATTTAAAAATAAAGTCGCTAACTTTCCTTTAATAAATACAGATACTAATAAATCCGGTTCTTAAATACACAAAGGCCAAATTTTGATAAAAAATAGCTGCTTATAATGTGTAAATCTGTCACAATACGGTCGATTTTAAAATAAGGTCAGGTTTTATTCCAATAAGTGTTTAAGAATAACAACAACAACTTTATACAGAAGTCATAGGAGTGTTTTAATGAAAGACAATATTAGCATATAAATGCACAGTCATTGAAACAAACAAAAAGGCTCCTGTGTATACAGGTGTCTTTCTAAATACAGTACATACAAAAAAGATCTTGTACATATATATTTATTTTATAGATTTTTCAGTTAAAAAGGTCATGCAAAAAAAGTTTTGTAGGTACATATTTTTATAGTTTTATAGGTTAAGAAGATATAGGGGTTTAAAATTAAAATTTTAAAGAAAAAAAATACACACATTTTACGATAAGGCCGTGGTGTATTACTTCATCAAAATTTTAAAATACCAAACCAACACTAATTTTATAAATATTCAGGTTTTGTCCGTTTAAGATTTTCAATAAAATAGCTATAAAACAATAATCTTAAAAAACACTTCTAAATACCATGAGCCTACTACGTAACCTTTTTATACCTATTATAAACATATCTGTCACCAGAGGTTTCAGAAAATTTTCATTGGGAGACAATCTTATGTATGTGAAAATTTGGCGCCGGTCTATACTCCTATTAATTTTTTTTGGTGTTTTGTATTATATTTTAAATATTATTTAGAAATTAATTAAAAAGAGTTTGTCTTTGTCTGCAATGTGAGCCAACGAACGAACCGCATTGTTTGCACTTTATAATAACAGCTTTCTTATTAAGTTTAACTTTGGCAAGCGGTATGGCATAAGATAATTAAAATAATTAAAACAATGGCCTGCAAATTAAATGAACTATTACTTGCCAAAAACCTACTGCGGTCTAATAAAATTAAAATTCTGCTGTTGCTGTTTTTTTTGTTCAAAATGATTAAAATCTCTGGCACAAATGTCTTGCAGTAAATTATAGTATATTATATCAACGAATTGTTTTTGACTATTACAGTTATTTATATACTTCTACAGTGCTAATAACTCATACAGAATGGTTTTGGAGCTAAAATAGTTTAATAAAATAATCCGCTGGGTTAAAATAGTTTTATAAATCTTTAGCTCCTAGATTTATCAGATTAAATATAGTTAGTTTGTGAAAAAAGATTAGTCTAAAAAATAGAAGAGCAGCCAAAGGGGTATCCTTATTAATAAAGAAAAACCTATAAAGTAAGAGTACGACTATTGCATTAGTAAAAACATACTTCGAGTTAACATGAAGAAGCTTGGACATAACATAAGCATAAAAGCAGCCTATTCACCATCAGATGACGAAACTGTCGCTACAAAACAAATGTTCCTTGACCAACTTGATGAGACTATTACCAAAATCGGTAATACCAGCGAAATTATGATGCTTGGCGATTTTAATAGTCGAACTGGTAGACAAACCAAAAGCAAATTGATAGGACCATTTGAAGAGGAAGCAACAAATGATAATGGCTCAAGACTGATGAATTTGTGTGAAACCCACAATCTAAAAATAAATAATGGTTATTTTAAACATAAGGATATTCATAGATATACCTGGATTCAGCCGACAAGAAATCTTAAATCAATCATTGATTATGCTATAGGTGGACAAGACTCGGAATTAAAGTGGTATGATGTGCGAGCACTTTGTGGTTTTACCTGTGGACCTGACCACCATCTGGTAAAAGCAAAAGTAATATTCGCTTTAAGAAAAACAAATAGAGACGAAAGTATTGGAGAAAATAAAAACGTAGAACGCATCGAAGAAAATCAAAAATACAACTTTAGAAGTCTAGAAATTGAAAGTACGCAAGGATTGTATCAGAAACGATTAGATGAAAAATTAATAAATACAGAACACTCATTTAAAGAGATATATACAAACATAATAAAAAGCTTAAAGGAAGCAAGCAAAGAAATAACAATAAGATGTAGTGGACAGAGGGAATGCAGGAAATGGTAAAAGAGAAAAACGCACCTACTCAGTTCTAAAGATCAAAGAGGCCTAGAAATTTACAGGAAAACCTGAAATTTGATACGTACGGAAAAAAATCAAATGTTCGAGCATAATTGGCACGATATTAATACACACGTAGGATGTATGCAGAGAATCTTTACCGAACGTAACTTATAGTAATAGTACCTGTAGATATGTATCAAAATAAAAAACTACTGCTATTTAAAATAAAAAATGTTTTATTTATTAAGGCAAGCAATATATAGGTAAACAAAACCCAAGTAACATTTCTTTATTTATAGCAGAAGCTATAAGGTTGCCAGCGCCTTTCCTTAAAACCATTAGTTTCAATGATTGGTCGCTAGCACGTTCCCATTACCCTTATATACCCCTTAGACCTCCTAAATGGGACTCCCCAATTGGTGGTGGCAACCTATGTAATAAACTCACTATAAAACCATAAGAAATAAACTCTAGCTTCGCCCTCAAGCGGTTCCACCAGTATAGAACCCTTCAGAGCCTAAAGCTATTATGCCAGGTTCTAAAAGCAACTCAGAAACGTCCTCTACCCTATTATAAAACTAGATTTGGTAATTTGTTATCCTGGCGATTCTGTTGAATACCATAAGACCTTTAGAGTAAAGAATTTTTCCTATAAAAGCTTTAGCGATATTTTAGATTCACAATGGCTATATAAAATAATTTAGGTCACAAAATTGCCAAAAATGTCAAGTCCCAAAATTATTTTATTACATAAAAATATACCTATATATCAGAAGTTTGTCGTTTTGTTGATCATCAAATTGACTGCGAGACTTATTTTTCTGATAAAATCGTATCTGAAAAGCTCTCAAAATAAGCGTGCCCTCTCAAAAATGCTTTTTAAGCGTTTTTTTGATAACAAAATAACAAATATTTAAAATTAAAAAAGTCTGTTTGCTTTACATAAATCAAAATTAAAGTTAAATTATTGTTAAAAAACACTGCTAAAACGACTAGATAAATATTTTCTGTTTACAATATTTTTGAAATAATTTTATATACGCCATTATCGTTTTATAGTGTTCACTTGGTTTTATTTGTTACTCTATCGCAACAAAGATTTTTGAGTGCCCTTATGAAACCAGTAAAAAAGAGAAGGTAAACATAGTCAACATAACCTCACTTAATTTTTTTGTATTTGTTTTTTAAAGTGTTAAACGCGTATAATTCAACACTTTTAAATGTTTTTTTATCGTGCAATTTGCACACAATCAAGAGGGCCAGTGCAATGATATCCGTTGTGCCTGCAGGTTGGAGGGAAACCTTTTATATTGGCAGTTTAAACCGGCCTTATCTGTGCCCTACCAAGGAGGATGGAAGCTCAACAATTATTAATTATTTTGCTTTAAATAATCAATCTTGCAATAGGTAGGTACCAATCTGTACCTAGGTATATCTATTATTTTTACCAGAAGTACCTAAATAAACTAAAACACGAAAGTATTTATTTACTTCTGCTAAAACCCTTAGAGAAACAAGGTTTTATATGGCCACCTATTTAAATAATATTTAATATGCAGCTATGGGTAACTATAAATACAAAAGAATTAAGTTTACCTTTAAGCCTTCCTATAAAACCTTTTTAAAATGCTTAAAAGTAATGGCAAAAACCAAAAGTCTAAAGTTTATATTTACCACTCTTAAAATCTTAAGGAAACTAGGTTCTATATGGATGCCTATATAATCATATTTACTATTAAACTACTGGTAACTATAAAAACAAAAGGATATAAGGTAACCTTCTAGCCCTATTATAAAACAGTTTTGTTGTGACTAAATGACCAAAGTTTATATTAATTTCTTTTTAAAAACTTTAGGTAAAAGGGTTTTATAAGACCATCTTTATAAATTAGAAATCAATAAAACTGAAAGTATCTAAAAGGAACAGAAGGAATATCAGTTTTATTATACTCCCTTTATAAATCACTTTTTGGTTGTATAACACCTCTTTAGGTAATTGGCAATATAAATTACCTTTATGTAGCCAAATTGATCCTAAAAGCCATAACAGCACCCTCTAAATAACCTCGGAACCAAACTAATAAAACCTTGGGTGGTAATAATGTTAATTGGGAAGTATGATATATTAATACTTTAGTTAGGTAATATCACATTTTTCAGCCACTGGTGTAGAAATTGCACGTTTTGCCTAGTGCACATATATTTTCCATATGCGTGGTTGGGACACTGTGTTATGGTTGGTTCCAAATTTGATGTGGAATTAAAACATCCATCGTATTTTACAACATCATAAATGCAAGGTGTTGTCGCTTTAAGTTCAACACACTTATCTTTTAAAAAATCTACTTTTTGATTTCCTCTTACGTGGACATAGTCGTCAGAGTAAAGTAAATGTTTTTCCAATATGCTATTGAGTTCAGAATATTCAATTTCACCACAAGTGTAATTTATTCCGTGAATATTTCTTTCCAGGTATCTTACAGTTTTTTGTCTAGTTCACTTAAATCAGAGTATGGCAACGAAGGCTTGAATAGAAAGTTAGAGACAAGATCTCCGATTTGTATGGAAATTTTCTTTGGGTAGAAAATACCCTCAATGGTGAATCCCTGTAAGTCTACTAGTGCGATCCGCATATTGAAGAAGACTGATCTAGGTTCAGTCTAGGAAAGGCTTTTTATAACTTCGGTAAGAGGGAAATATTCCATCAAACAATCGTGTACAATGATACAGTAAACCCTGGTGTTGGCAGGAAAACCCAAGCAAGCTTCGATGTCCAATCGTACGTCCACAGTTGTCAATTTCATCGTTTCTTCCTGTTTGGAGCAGTCAATTACATAGAGAGCATGGGTTTTAAAAGTCTCATAATCCAATAAAGCGCTCTTTTGAGTGCAATTCATGTAGCTCGAGTAGAATTCGAAGTAGTTGAAATGAGCTTCGGTGTAATCGTCCTGGGGATATCATACAATGCTGCTCGTTCAACCATATTAAAATGGATGGAGAATAGCTTCCAACAATACTGGATAAATATGCCAGAACTGGCTCACTCTAAAGAGTTCATTAAAGGACCTTGTAGAAACAGAGCCAGGAACATTATTGCACTTACCAGACAGGAGATACGTATAGTGACTGGTCTTTATACGGGTCACTGTCGACTGAGAGTGCCCATGCACAGAATGGGACTAACAGAAGAGACCGAATGTAGACTCTGTATAGAGGATGACGAAACAGTCAGACATGTACTGTGCGAATGTCCGGCTATTGCACGTTTACGTCAGTATACTTTCGGTAAACCTCAGATCGACTCAGAAGATCTGAACAGTGTCTCACCCAAACTGATAGCCGGCCTTTTTGGAGGATTAGGCATACAGTGGTGAGAAACCACTCAAAAGTGAGCCACAATAGACCCACTGGTGGTCGCAGTGGAAGGGCTGCAAGGCCCACTCACATATGAATCATCATCATCAATGGTCTTGTGAAAAATCTAATTGCATTCGTTCGTTCGGCCAGTACTCACCGTTCAGCGAAAGTCTTATACTTTCAATGGATGCATGGTCAAACAAGGTAGGATCAGCTGAAGGGACATCACGTTTTTTAGTTTGAAATGCTACAATAACATAACAAGGTCGTTCCACAGCAGTACTGGTCTTGACCGACCAAATTTATCTTTTGGCGCCAGAAGTGATAGCCGGTAGTTCGCTCAATTCCCATTTTCGAAACGGAATTAGTATAGGTCTATCCATCTAGATGGATTTTAACAACTGCACATTAGGATAGATGCATGCATTAAACCAGAACAATGGACAGAACACTACAAGGGACTGCTGCGGTAAACGAGACCCGAATATCTGTCAGCCTCTCCGAGGAAAGACATAGAAGTACATGGAGAGGAAGTAATAATCAAAAAAGAAATGATAAAGAATAGTATTAAAAAGCTTAAATCCAGAAAAGCTAGTGGACCCGGGGAAATATACCCTGAAATGCTCAAATATGGATTGGAAAAATGACTAGAAAATCTCCCATATATTATTAATCAATGCATAAACGGACATACAACACCTGATTGATAATTGGAAAAATGCAATCATATCCTCAATACATAAAAAAGGGAACAAGCTGGATTGCAACAATTACAGAGGAATTTCAGTAACCAGTAATCTAAGTAGATTGTACGATATGAACATTAATAGACAATGATTTTCATGAACAAGAAGAAGAAGCAACGTGGGTTTTGAGCAGGTATATTTTGCAGTGATAATGTTTTTTGTCTTAAACAAGTAATTGAGAAAAGGAATGCCAGAAATATAGAATGTAAAATTTAACATATATGCAACAATAGTGGAAAGCACGCGATTGTATGGAATTGAGACTTGTCGCTTAACAGAAAAATACAAAACAAAGAAGGAAAGTGTCGAATGGATGCAATAAGAAGATCAATGACAATATTTAGAACAGATCATATAAGAAATCAGATCATAAAAGAAAGAATGGGATTCGAGGGAAGCATAACGAATGCCATCAATAAACGACTGATATGGTACGGCCATGTACAACGGATGAACGATGAAACATTTCCAAAGCAACCAATAGAGTGCAGAAAAAGAGGGCGTCCTTAACTGGAATGACAACAGTCAATCCAAAGATCATTCGTAGAAAAACGTTCTAAACCAACACAGTAGTAGTAAAACATCAATATAGATTTTTATTTTATTTTTTGCATGTCTTTTTAGTTTATTATTCATATGTAATTTGGTAAAGCTGTGCATTTCTATGGATTACACTCAGAATTGAAGCGAGGCGATGAATGGGCCACTAAAATCCAAAGCAGCGTAGAACACGCTGCCTAATGAGTATGTGCCACTTTTCTGTTGGCTCCTTCGAATAAAGACAGATTTTATGAGCAGCCTATATGAGCGACAGACATAGGGCCAATGTTGGACATTTAGCGTTGTTTAAATAGCAAAAATCAAAGAAATTTTGTTCCTGGCCAGGCCATCAGCATTGCATAATTGCCATTAGTAGTTTGCCTATTAAATTCATAAAATATAAACAAAAGTTAAATTAAATAATTAGAAAATGCAACAGAAAAATTTTACAAAAAAGATAAGCTTCAAAGTTCTAAAATGCTGATAATAAAGTCATACAAATGTAGGTATTCACATATTATCAAAGTTTGCGGTGCAAAAACCATTTTCCAACTTCTTCGAACTAAAGATATAACGTATAATTGCAGTTTCTCCGGTCAAATGCAGCCAAGTTCGCACGTAAAAACTTTAATTTTCCCTCCAAATCCGACAAGTAAGCGCTACAAAAACGGCGGATTTCGAAAGTAAAGATACAGCAGTTTTTGTTCCTAGAAACACTTGGCGTTAACTTAAATTTCCGTCAGCTCGTATGCTTCAGATTATAATCGCTGCTCTAGTTTAAATGTCATTATAAGTTTATTTACTGCTTAAAGTCACTAAGATATAAATTAACAATAGGGAGACAAGTTATATTGTAAAATGTGTAGTCATCTTTATATGGTTGTTACCTATACTAGGTAAGGTAACTGGTGATGAGTGCTGCGCTCCTCACACTATTTATTAGTTACCTTAATACTAGGGCTATCAAAATGGACGGGCCACGATCTGCCACTTTTTTGACAAAACGGACGTAGCATGAACTTTTTTTTGATGGTCTCATCGGCGTCGGTCACAGCTTATTTTTGAAAGAATGAAGTTAAAATGATAGTTCCACTAATGTATTATCAAAAATAAAGCTAATTTTGAGTTTGTTTTTATTTTATCCATACAAAAGATTTTTTTTAATGTATAGAAATCTTTAGATTTTTTGAACTTCTTCATTACAGTTTATTTCATAATTTTTGAGATTTCAACTTGGCCTGTGTTATTGTTATGATAACCAACTGATAACTGTCAAAAAGTTTTCTTAAAAATTTTGAAATGATGTGTTAGTTTTTGCGTGGAAAGTGATCGGCTCACCTAGATCTATTTGTGGATATCGCACCCTTAAAACGAAACCAACACAACTCATAAAATACGATATTATGAGAACCCGACCCCCACTGTGATGGAATATCGAGAGGGCGTCTGAGAATATTTCACTAAAATTTCACGAAAATCTGTATAGTGCCAATTTGAAAATATCTCAAAATACCTCTATCCTTCTATAAGACCCAATGTAAAAATAAGCATATGATATCAGCTGATTTTTTCAGGGTCGTAGCCTTTTCTTTGTGGGCCTTCCACATACATATAAAACTTGTTATGAAAATTTTATCAGTTTATACCCAGAGTGGGGTTTACCTACCTCTTCTTGTGTTCATACGAACTACAAATACAAAAAGATAAAAGTGATTCCTAGTGCCATTATATTGAAATAAATGGCAACCCTAAGATAATTCAATGTTAGGTGAGCGGCAAAATAAATTTAACGCAGAAAGAGGTTCACGAAGTTATAATAAATTTAAGCCACAAATAACGAAAAATTGCGATAACTCTATTTCAGAAACAGCTTCCGGAAAATGTATGGCAAAGAACGCCATATTTCTAAATTTGGAATTTAAGATAAGTAACATGCTACGCTCTTGGAAAAGTAAATAGAACAAAGCTACAAAAGCATTTCATAGTTTCTAGTGCTAAGTGGTCGTCATTTTTAATAAAATTATAATATTTTGCTTAATAACGGTCGAACATATGAAAAAACTGTAAGAAACCAAATAGTAGGTATTTAAAAAGTATACTGCAAAAAAATTAGAAGGGTTTTACATGCAAGATTAGGTTAAGAAAAACCATATTTTATGGCACCAGCGAAGTGTTTTTAGACATGACTTTCAGGATGCTTTAATTTAATAAAATTTTCTTCCGGCAGATCTGTCCTTATAGCTACTAGAATCAAAATAATTTACATTTTGTAATTGGAAATTTAACATATTATTTTCAGTTTTTAAAAAATACACTCTATAGTTTTGATTTGTAATGGTTTTCTATGTTGACGCATGTCTGGCTTACGCTGGAGTTTTGTCTCTTTGTCTGGGGCGTTCAAAGCATAGTCTATCTCTTTCTCTGCGAAAAGCATAAGTCCATTAGAGTTCAAACCAATCAACGGCAAGTTGGGAGTACAAGCAGGGTGGTTTAGACCGAGACAGAAAAAACCGCTAGAAAGGATTCTTGAGTGGTTTGCCATAGCTCTGCTTAACTGGTTAAATGTATATTTTCATCTATTATTTTCACTTATATAGAATTATTCTTTATGTTATTCTTAACTATTTTGATCTTTACTTTTTGAGTTTATTTTGCTGTTTCCACTATTTTAAAATATTGTTTATATCTTTTTCTGGATTTCTGAATATCAAATACAAACATTTCGTTGCCCTAAAATCGGCAATTTTAATTAATGTAATATTCCAAAGCTAAACAGTATTATTAAGTAAATTAAACAGTTGATTGAATAATTTTATTCAATCAACATTTAAAAAGTTGTTAAATTAATTTATATTTAAAGACAGAAAGGTTCCTAAAGTCTAACACAAGTGTTTACTAAAGGGTCTACAGTGCTAAGTGCTACAATCCTAGGTTTAAAATTCTACATTTTGGTTGAAGGTTTAACTTATTTTTCTTGTGAACGCAATAGTTTTCAATATTTATATAAATTGTTAAAAATACCTTGCGATATGGGTCATCTTTTTTCGTTATAACAAAGACATTATTTCCACACAAAGGTTATAAATAAATAAAAATATTTTGGTTTAAAAATGGTACCCATATTTAAACCTCTAAACGTCACTGGGAAATGTCGAATAAAAACGGTGTAAGTCAGTGTCAGCTGTCCGCTATATTTTACATGTTAATTTTTTTAGACAAGTTAGAGACGATTAAACCGATTGTCGATTGTTTTGGTGAATGTGTATTTAAAAAGGGATTCTAATATATCTTGTGCTTTTTACAGTATTTAAATATTGATACGTATTTAATACGGTAATGCATCTACAGAGATAGTTTTAAGTTATTTATGTATTATTTAGCTTTGAATATTTATGTATATAAGTTTTTTTGTCAATCATGGATTATTTCTATTGTTTTTCGAACTTCAAACCATCCCTCAGGGGTGGTACCACAATTTGAGACTATTTTTGACGGGAATCCTACGACTGCGTGGACTAAATTTCCAAAAAATGACATTTCGTTACAAAATTTTTATGTGGTTTTTCTTTATTTCGAAAGTTAGTTTGAATTTATATGAGATTGTTACGGGTTCTCCACAACAATTAAAACTCGCAAATGTCAAAAACAATACGTCAATTTATTTCGACAAATTATGTACAAAAACACGCACTTAAACTTACTAATAACTTGCTAATAATTCACTACTTTAATCCGCCTATTAACTTCGCGTTAACATCTAGCGTTCACTACCGTTGGTTATCTTTGACTGACTGCCTGGTGCGCGACCCCGGCCCTATATATAGGATCGTCCATCTCTCTCGAACTTTCCGGCAGCCTTCGACGTCCGGAAAGTTCTCGTATTATTGCGACCGCAAATCACAGATAACGCAACTAAAACCTAGGCTAAGAATACAACCTTAAGATAAATCAACCTAATACTACACTAAACCTAAATAAATTCCAATTATAAAATTTAAATAACTTAAATTTGTAACACTATCCTCCTCTTCAGGTTTGATCGTCTCGATCAACATTTCCCAGGTAAGGTTTTAGTCTGTCTAGATGAACAACTTTCATCTTGGACTTCGGGCTTCTCTGGATTCGGTAGACTACATCATTAATTCTCTTAACAACTTTATAAGGCCCTTCCCATGGTGATGTCAACTTAGGTGATCTTCCTTTTTTGCGTTGAGGATTGTATAGCCAGACTTGATCATTCTCTTTGAACCCTGAAGAGTTTGCTTTCAGGTCATATCTCGCTTTCATGCGGTCACTGGCTATTTCTATTCGCTCTCTAACCACTTCATGGATATCTTGCAGCTTTTGCCTTAAACGTTTCGACATAGTCATTAACCTCTAAGTGTGCTTCTTCAGGTGAACCAAACATGATATCACATGGTAAACGCAGTTCTCTACCAAACAGGATACTAGATGGAGTAGCTCCTGTCGTATTGTAAATGGCGGCTCTATAGGCCATCAAAAACAATGGAATATATTGGTCCCAATCTGTTTGGTGCTCATCAACAACTTTGCAAAGATGTTCTTCTATTGTTTTATTAAATCTTTCAACCATGCCATCTGACTGCGGATGTAAAGCAGTAGTCCGTGTTTTATGTATTCCTAAAAGGTCACAGAGATTCTGGAAGAGCTTTGATTCAAAGTTTCTTCCTTGATCTGAATGTAGTTCCAAAGGAATGCCAAATCGGCTGAAAACATCATTTACCAGAACTTCTGCAACTGTAGCGGCCTCTTGGTTAGGCAAAGCAAAAACTTCTGGCCATTTGCTAAAGTAATCCATGACAACAAGGATGTATTTGTTGCCCTTTTTAGTTTCTGGAAATGGTCCGGCCACATTAATAGCAATGCGTTCGAATGGCAGACCTACGTTATATTGTTTCATTTGACCTCTGGACCTTGTTTTGGGACCTTGGCTGGCTGCACAAGTCGAACATCGGCGGCACCAGTTTTTCACATCTTGAAAGTAATTGACCCAATAAAATCGGTTTCGAATTTTGTCCATGGTTTTATTTATGCCTAGGTGCGCGCCTGATTTTCCACCATGGCATTCGGCCATTATATTGTCTACCATGCTCCTAGGAACCACTACTTGATTAATCACAGTAAGGCCATCGGCACTTTCCCAGGCACGTTTAAGGATGTTTTCTTCTACTATCAGTGAATCCCATTGTGCCCACAGTGATTTGAATATTACCCCTTGGTTTGCGATATCTTGCCATGATGGTCGTGGCTTGTTCTCTTCTTTCAATCGCAAGATAGGTCCTACATCTTTGTCGTTAAGTTGTGTGGTTCTAATCGAAGCCGACATCCATTCTTCATCTGGTTCTAACTTTATCTGGCGCACGTAAGTAATTCCTTCTTTCTGGTCAATTTTCTTGCAATGTTTACAATCCTCAGGGCAAGGTCTTCCGGACAATGCATCTGCATTATTATGCACCCTTCCCGCTCGGTGCTTAATTTGATAATGGTATTGTTGTAGCTTTTCTATCCATCTCGCGACTTGCCCCTCAGGTTGTTTCATTTTCATGAGCCACTGTAACGCAGCATGATCCGTTCTAATCAGAAACTCTTGTCCGTAGAGATATTTGTGAAAGTGATCTACGGATTTAACTATGGCTAGGAGCTCCTTTCTAGTAACACAATAATTTCTCTCTGGTTTGGATAGCTTCTTGCTGAAAAATTCGATGACCCGTTCTTCTCCATCTTGTACTTGGGAGAGTACTGCTCCTATGCCATCGTTGCTCGCATCAGTATCTAATAAAAATTTTCCTTTTGGAATGGGATAGGCAAGAATCGGACTAGAACATAATGCTGCTTTTAGTCTTCTAAATGCTTGGTCACATTCGGTATTCCATTTGTAAGAAGCTTTATCTTCTGTAAGTCTATGTAATGGAGACGCTATTTTGGCGAATCCTTCCACAAATCGTCTGTAGTATGTACACAGACCCAAAAAGCTTCTCAATTCATGTTTGTCACGAGGTTGAGGCCATTCTTTTATTGCTTGTAACTTCTTTTCGTCGGTATGGATGCCTTCTCGGGAAACGACGTGACCCAGGAACTCAACTTTTTCTTGGAACAGAAAACATTTCTTTGAGTTCAATTTAAGATTTGCGTTCCTGATTCTTGAGAATACTTCTCGTAAATTATCTAGATGATCTTGAAATGATTTTCCCATTACTATGACATCATCCAAATAGACTAAGCAGGTTTTCTAAGTAAGGCCTCGTAGAACGACTTCCATTAGTCTTTCAAATGTAGCTGGGGCATTGCATAGGCCAAATGGCATCACATTAAACTGATAAAGTCCACTTGCAGCAGATAATGCAGTCTTCTCTTTATCTCTTTCAAAGATTCCTACTTGCCAATACCCACTTTTCAGGTCAAAAGTAGAAAACCAATATGATCCTGCCAATGTTGTTAATGTGTCATCTATTCTTGGCAGTGGGTAACTATCTTTCTTGGTCACATCGTTAAGTTTCCTGTAATCGACACAAAATCTAGTACTTCCATCCTTTTTAGTGACCAACACCACAGGAGATGACCAAGGACTTGATGACTCTTCAATAACACCGTCGCTGAGCATTTTATTAATGAGATTGTGAACTTCTTCTTGTTTGGCCAATGGTAGTCTTCTTGGGGGCTGTCTTATCGGTTGGGCATCGCCAGTGTTGATGGAATGTTGAATAAGGTTTGTGCGTCCCGAACTACTCTTAGTTTCAAAGATATTACTTTGTTCTTCTATAAACTCTCTCGCTTTACGAAATTCTTCTGGAGTGAGATGTTGCCAAGTTGACTGAAATTGCTGAAGTACCTCCGTTGGTAACTTACTTTTATCCTCCGAAGTTGGCTCTTCACATCTTGTTACTTTCTGGACTGGCTCAAATAATGCTACCACCTCCCCCTTATTAATTTTGACACTATTTGGGAAAATATTGGCGACTCTAATCGGGATGTCTTTATCGGTTTTAACTAGTGACTTTGCAACGAGGTAGGTGTTGGGTAATTTCTGTTGGCTTATGAGTCCGACGCAGCTTAATGTTTTACTTTCTAGCCTCCCAAAAATGATGGTCTCACTGTTACCGACCAGTCTTGTTGTACATACTGCCACGACCTTTATTGGTTCTTTATTGAAGTGACTATTTGACAAAATGAACTCTTCATTCCCAAATCTTAGGGTATTAAGTTAATTATCAAACGCAAATCCATGTTTACTTATCAAGTCCATTCCCAAAATAAATTCGTCTTCTATTTCGGCAACCAATACAGTGTGGCGAATCTTCAATCTTCCCAGCTGTAGGTCTATGTCTGTCTGCCCCAACACGTCGGCGGATTCTCCAGTCACAGTGTTAAGTGTTATTTTCTTTTCTGTTGGTCGAATTTTATATCTCGTTGCAATTTTGGACCTAAGCAATGATATGGCAGCACCAGTGTCTACTGTTATATTAACTTTTCTTCCATTAATAAGTCCGTCGATGTTAAGACTTTCAGCAGTATGTTTTAAGCTCTTGATAGAGTAAATTTTAGGGGCTAAATTCCCATTAGCCAACACCCGCCCCTCTGCGTTGACTAGTTTTAGTTTTCCTGATCTCTTCTTCGGTACTCTGTCCCACTAGATGGTGAGCGAGACCTCATTTGGACACGACAATCGCGTTGAATATGCCCTGTACGTCCGCATCTAAAACACTTTACATTTGGAGGGGAACCTCTACTTTCTTTCAAAGAATCAATCTTCTCTATCAGTGATTGAAACAGTTGGTTTAGCGGTTTTAAGTTGACCTCATCTCCAGTGCTCATTTCTTCTCCCTCCTGAATTGAAACACCTCTTACTTTTGGCCTGGACATATTATTTGATGATTCAATTTCAAGGGCTCGAATCAACACTTCACTGCTGTTATGGAAGTGTTCTCGACGTAGTAATTTTGCTAAGTCCGTGTCTCGCAAGCCCTTAATAAAGCGATCTACCGTGAAGGGATCTCTGTAATTTTCTGGCATTTCTGGGTAAGCCAAGTACATCAGCCTCCTGATATCCGCTTCATACTCTTGTAATGACTCTCCTGGTCTTTGCTGACGAATATTTAATTCTGACCAATGTAAATTTCGCAAGTGTTCGTCTCCATACCTTCTTTCTAACGCTGCCACTAAAGCGTTATAATTCTGTTTTTGTTCGACTGGAATGGACCGTAAAAGTCCCAGAGCAGGTTCTCGCAGAGCTACTAACAAAGCTCTAGCTTTTTCGTCATCATCCCAACCATTTGCAGCAGCGGCAGCTTCAAACTGCTGTTTGTAAGTAGACCAGGAAGACGTACCATCAAAATTTGGAGGCTTAATGTTTTGGTTGGAATTCACGACACATCCCTGAGCTTTTATTTTGTTGTGTTCTTTTTGAAGCTGTATAAGCTGTTTTGACACGTCCTGGAATCTTTCTTCCATGGTTTGAAAAACTGCTTCCCTAACATTCTGTAATTTGTTCTCCACTTTTTCTTCAACATTTTGCAATTTATTTTGCACCTTTTCTTCTACATTCTGCATTCTTTGAGTTATTTCTTCCTTAAGACCTTCTGTTGCTACCTTAAATTCTCCTCTCAGCTGTTCGGAGTTGCTCTTTATTTGGTCGAAGTTTTCTTGCATACCATCTAATCTTTCTTCAAATGTCCATCTCATATCGTTTTGGTTTTATGCAATGGTCTGTCTCATATCGTTCTGGTTTTGTTCCATGGTCTGCATCATGTCGTCCATGGTGTGTTTCATGTCGCCTGGATTTTGTTCAATGGTCTGTCTCATGTCGTTCTAGTTTTGTTCAATGGTCTGTCTCATATCGTTCTGGTTTTGAGCCATTTGAGATGATAGAGCCTGAATCATTTTAGTCAGTTCTTTCATCTTTGCCGATCCTTGTCTAGTAAGCATCAACTTTCTGACAAATTTTTCCAAACGTCTATCCTTGGGCTATAAAAGTTAATGTCGCAGTCCGTTTTTTAATATCTCTTCCGATTCTTAAATAGAACCTAATGGAATGTTCTGGAATATACTGGTAAGTGTCACTCTTTCTGCTACTAGGTAAATGTAGAAGTCGCTTTTTGATTATCTCTTTTGGTTCTCGAATAGATCGTCGTAGAATGTTATGGAATATTCTAGAAATACTTTCTTATTCTTACTTTTGAAATAGCTAATCTAATGTTAAAGTCGCCTTTTGGATATCTCTTATGGTTCTCGAATAAACGTCGTAGAATGTTATGGAATATTCTAGAAATTCTTTCCGATTCTTACTATTGAAATAACTAAGCTAATGTCGAAGTCGGTTTTTGTATATCTCTTCTGGTTCTCGAATAGAACGTCGTAGAATGTTATGGAATCTTCTAGAAATTCTTTCTAATTCTTACTTTTGAAATTACTAATCTAATGTTGAAATCGCTTTTTGGATATCTCTTTTAGTTCTCGAATAGAACGTCGTAGAATGTGATGGAATATTCTAGAAAATCTCTCTAATTATCAATTTTTTTTTTTGGACTTTAAAGTTAATGTCGAAGTCGGTTCTTAAATATCTCTTTTTGTTTTTGAATAAAACAATATCGAACTTCTTCGAATATTCGGGAAAAATCACTTACTGTTTTTCTGTCCAATTGTCCTAGCCGGTGGTACTATGTAAGGGTAGTCTTTGCACTATTCAGTTCTGAATATTCTGGCAAAATCACTTACTGTTCTTCTTTTCAATTGTCCTAGCCGGTGGTACTATGTAAGGATAGTTTTTGCACTGTTTATTTCATTTATTCTCACTTCTGACACCAATTGTTACGGGTTCTCCACAACAATTAAAACTCGCAAATGTCAAAACAATACGTCAATTTATTTCAAAAAATTATGTATAAAAACACGCACTTAAACTTACTAATAACTTGCTAATAATTCACTACTTTAATCCGCCTATTAACTTCGCGTTAACATCTAGCGTTCACTACCGTTGGTTATCTTTGACTGACTGCCTGGTGCGCGACCCCGGCCCTATATATAGGATCGTCCATCTCTCTCGAACTTTCCGGCAGCCTTCGACGTCCGGAAAGTTCTCGTATTATTGCGACCGCAAGTCACAGATAACGCAACTAAAACCTAGACTAAGAATACAACCTTAAGATAAATCAACCTAATACTACACTAAACCTAAATAAATTATAATTATAAAATTTAAATAACTTAAATTTGTAACAAGATGAAACTCACTGAGAAATGCTTACTATCATATTGCACATTAGGGTGACCCAAATCTTTGCAGTTATTTGACCTGTGAGTATTAAAAAAATACACTTAAACCGGTCGGTATCAAGTCTATAGACTTGATACTTAAACCCGGCCTATAATGCTAAGTCTTAAGGTCTTAGTAAATACTGGTGTAAAAGTTTAAATATTTTAAATACTTGCAAAATAGCAAAAGAAAAGAAATGATTATGTGAAGTTTCAAAAAAGAAAATTTAGCAGGTATGTTTTTCATTCATTGTCTATATAATGGAGAAAACATTTATAGTAGTACTTCCTCCAAGAACCGTTAAATTCCCTTTTAAAATCATTTAAATTGTTGCACAAATTGTAGTAGCTTGCAACGTTCAAGCCTTGGCCACTCGATTTGACTGTACCACTGTCAAAGAGCTCGCTTGATACAGTATAATCCTTAAAAACATACATATATTTATTTGTAGACTGTAATTTTTATTTAACATACATTACCTAAGACGTTAATTTGTGTCAGCAAATTAAGTAGAACATAGAGGTTTTCCGAATATGTGCACAAAGTTATGTTTTCCCGCAAAGCAGTTTGAAGAACGATGCGAAGCAAAGTTCGGATAATCTTAATTTGCACATACAAAAATAAAATTATAAGAAAACTAAAAAAAATTAAAGGGGACCACATCAAATAACACATTATCACGGATGAGCTCTAAACTGATATGAAAGCGTTAATAATGTATTTTGGTTGCTAAGGTAACAAACCGTATTTTGCGTAGCGAGTTCTGTCAAGCATTTAAGTGTGGAAAAATAGGTTTCTGTAAGTGCTAGGAACAATTGTTTTTCTACGAGCGTCAAGAAAACATAAAAAAATAACACCACATCAAGCAACTTCAAAAGAGATATCTAGTGTTTTAACGAAATATAACATCGTTCCTTTACACTATAGCAACCAAGGCATTTCATAGGAAATATTATAAACAGAAACTTTAAATCTATACAGGTTTTTCAAAACTTGACATTCCTGTGCTAAAAATATTTTACGCACTAATGTGGCAAAGTCGAATTTTCTGCTCTAAGAATAGTGTGGAAAATCACAAAAAAAAAAGATCTACAAAAAATATACCCAAATAACACATTTTCGGCGTTATCTCAAAACAATATTTTTCCTCGAAAACAATACCTTCTCCACCCATTGCTGCGCTGGATAGGAAGGCAAAAATTAAATTGTATGAAAAATAAACCAAACATCGAACTACTTAAAACTTTAAACTTTATGAAACGGTGTTATTTATTTTGGTTGCTAAGGGAATAAACAGCATTTGATACAAAAACGTGTCTATATATGGTAAAAGTGCTACTTTGCGTATACAAAAGTGTGCTTCGTTACAGTCATTCGTGAAAAAAAGCGTTTTCGTAATTCTCTTCACAGTATTTTTTTATCTAACCTATTTTTCTCAGTGCAAATATCTGGCCTTTTTCTTCCAACCTTCCGTTTTATTTTTCTTTGCTTTTTTTTTCTAGAGGACTCCCGTCGTGGAGTCGAGGTGGCATAAAATCAAAACTGTGTTCCAATAAATTGAGTTTGGTCCTGTTGAGCCTTGGAGCTACTTAAGATAAAAGCTGTTTATGAAAATGACATATTTTTATATCGTGCGTTTAAATACCTACTCTTTTTAACTTTAACTGGTGTGGTTTTCGTTTTGTTTTTGCTTTATTGACTCAACGTAATTGCTTATCACAGACAATTTACTAGCTTAATTCGGTTGACACTAATAACACGTCGCAAAATTTTCAGCGCGACCAGTTTTGTCGCGAAAACTTTCAGCGCACTACAATACTATCGCGATTTTCGGTGCAGTTCCAAATCTGCACAGGAATAGTTTAGCGCGAACATTTTCCGCGTGATTTTTTTCAATGCAACACACTTTCCGTGCAAACCACTTTTAACCAAAACATTTTCAACGCGACAGCTTTGCGCGCGCAACGTACTGTCCGTTAAAATTGCTTTCAGGGTTAAACATTTTTGCGGAATTGCCTAGTTTTAATTTGATACTGTCTTTCGGGAACTGGGTTCGAAGCGGGAAAATATTCTAGTTCATTAGAAAAATAATCAGTGGCCTCCACTGACATGGTTAGGTTACTTTGGCGGTCATTTGGCAACGGTTAGGTTTTATAGATAGATAGATACTTTCTAGAATCCAGAGAAAGAGGTCAAGAGGGTATCTTTGAAAAAAATTATGAGGATAAGGCTCCTTATTCGAACCACTTCAATCAAGCCAACCACACTCATCAAGTCCATATGGTTCCATTAAGTGACCTCATCCTAACATATTTTTTCAAAAAGATACTCTACTGGCCTCTTTCCCTTGATTTTAGAAAGTATCTATCTATCTATCTATTTAGAAAACCTAACCATTGTCAAATGATCGTCAATGTCACCTAACCGTGTCAGTGAAGACCATTGGTTATTTTTCTAAGAAGTTAAATTTTTTTGCCTCCCAGCACCATATTTCACTTTTCAGGTCCCGAAAGATTCCCTTGCGCGGTTTATGCATACTGCACTATTTATGTTTAGCGATGAAATTTGTCGCGCTAAAAAAGTCTTTAAAAATCTTCCGCTAAAATAGCCTTGCCGAATACGTGTTGCGCCGAAATTTATCGCGCTATAAAAATTTGCCATGTTCGCTCTAAAATTTCTTTGCGCACATTTTGAATTTCACTGAAAATATTCGGGACAATATTGGTCGCGCTAAAGACGTTGCTCGCGCTGATAATTTTGCCATCAAATCAGATGATGTGACTCGAAGTCACTTGGTTTCCGAGGGCAAATACAATTTATTCACTCTCACACTCACTATATGCAGAGATATTAGAACATTGAAAAGATTGGATTTCACAACCAACCAAAATAGAAAAAGTGGGGACGCCATGCGTTTGACATATCGAAAACAATAGTTGGGCACGTGGTGTTCTGTGGGTCATGGCCTGCCGGCGGCCCAAACCAAACTGTTTTATACTTTTATTTTATCGTGACGGGCCCGTGCAAAATGGCGAAAGACGGGTTGTTTTTGTGTTGTGTTACTGATATCTCTCCAATTTATCCAAATTCGATTAAGAAAACTCGCAAAAACTTTCAAAAAAATAAACAAAAACAACGGTTGACAAGAATTTGACATTTCGTCTTTTGTTCTCTGGGTTTTTTTGGTTGGGACGCGGCCATTTTGGATTTGCCGGATTTACTTTGGCCAAATCCAATCCGCTAATGTTCTATTATCCGTGATATGCTATGCTGTTTTTTGTAGTGCTACGCTTTTAACGCGGAACGATCCTTTTATTTTAACGTAACTTTTAAATGACGTCCTTGTTTAATTATTATTAGCTTTGCCTACCACCTCCGGATCGCAAACGGATAGCAGGCACGAAGTTGTAGTGAAAAAAGGTGTAGGTAGTCACGTCTTAAAAACATTTGGGCAACTAACGTGTAACTTGTAAGGTTAGGTCTTCAATAAGGCTCGCAAAGCAAAAATTAAAGCAGTATGGCAAAAAAAACTTCAGTCTTTTCCACTAGTACCTTAGCCCCTCTTTTTGCATCGTACCTATTAAGCTCCATAAGCGAGGGATTCTCGCATGTGCGATAGGGAGCATAAAACTAATTAGCTACAGATCCGTTGTTTTGAACTTGTAATCTTCTTAGTGTGGCATAAGTCAAAGGCTGACCAAAACGCCTGACTACCATATACAAATTTAAACAGAAAAATCGTACGTTTCTCACAGAAGAGCTTAGTAATATAAGAAAAAATAAAACTTTACTCTTCTCCACTAATACTCCACCCTCTCTTTATGCATCGGATATAAAGCTTCATTAGCAGGAGGGGCCTCAGGGAGCAAAAAAACAACTAGTCTCAGACACGTGTTTTGTTTTTGTTATCTATCTTCTCAATGTGACAAAGCAAAGGACTGATCAAAACACCTAACAAGCATTATACAAATTTAAATAAAAATAAATAGATCCATGACGGATCTGGTGCATTCCTAGCTAGCCTATTAGCACACTTCAAGGGAAGCCATGATATCGCACCCTTAGAATGAAAGTGACACAGAAATTTTAAGATTTTTACTTTTGAAGATAAATAGTCAAAATTAGTCAAAATTCAAATTACAAACAATAATACAACAATTAAATTTTTTGAGATAGGGCGTTTTCATTCTAAGGCTGCGATATATCAGCCTTAAAAACAGCTTTTTGTAAATATCTCAGAAACTAAAGCTCCTCAGGAGTTTTTCGTTTTAATACAAATTATTGGGCATAATGTATTCTGCTATATTCCGAAAACCACATGCACTTCAAGGGATGCGCACCCTTAGACATGCATTTCAAGGGATTCGCACCCTTAGACCGAAAGTGACACAGAAATTTTAAGATTTTTACTTTTTAAGATAAATAGTCAAAGTTAGTCAAAATTCAAATTACAAACAATAATACAACAATTTAATTTTTTGAGATAGGGCGTTTTCATTCTGAGGGTGCGATATATCAGCCTTAAAAACAGTTTTTTGTAAATATCTCAGAAACTAAAGCTCCTAAGTATTGAAGTAATATCCCACCTCCCAGATTATTCCAGGTGTGTTAATAACGTTACAAGTGTTCTCACTGTATGTGTTATTATACAAGTGTATGTTATTGAATTAATTTATTGTCAAGTTAGTCAACAAAAAGATTTTGAATGTCAGATCGAAATAAATTATTTTACCTACAAAAAAAAACTAGATTTTTTATCAGGTTATGGGCCTATCATGCTGAAATAGTAAGCAGAGGTCAGTAAAAGTAGTTTTTTGACGAGGAAGGTAATTAAATAAAAGAAAAATATGGATCCAGCAAAACATATTAAACCACTAACTGGTGATACAGATTGGCCTATTTGGAAAAATAAAATGCGTGATATGCTTGATTATCATGAAGGTGCCTTAGACGTCATTGATGGTAAGCTAAAAAGCCTGATCCTAAGTCAATAATTACAAGTGCAATAAGTGATAATGTTTATCAGAAAATAATGGATAAAACAACGGCATATGAAGCATGGGAAGCCTTAAAAAATCAATTTCAAGCTTCGGCAAAAGATCAGCTGTTCAAAATTTGTACAGATTTCTTTGGTTTTAATTGGTTAGAAGGTGAAGATGTTTCCACGCATATAGTGAAGCTAAGAAGTCTATTTACAGAGTTAAATAATGGACTAAAAGCAAAAGGCGAGAATAGTCTTCCAGAACTAATGGTGGTATGTAAAATTATCCATATTTTACCTCAACGGTTCGACACATTTAAATCAAGTTGGATGTTACTTTTAAAAGAGACAAATAAAACGCTTGACGAGTTGATCGTTCAATTATGCATGTTCGAAAGAAATTTTGCAAAAAGTAAAGATAGCAAAATTGATCAAGCATTGGTTACAGAAAAACATGCTAAAGGACCTAAAAGTAAGAGTAGTAAGTGTAATTACTGCGGATTGAATGGACATTGCGTGAAAACATGTAAAAAGTGGATTGCAGACGGAAGACCGCCGAAAAACCAGAAAAAGACATTTGCTGAAAATACCAAACAACAAGCAAATACAGCATTATTATCCTTAGATGAAGAAGTTTTGGTAACAGAGCAAGAGACGTCTATATGGTGGGTGGATAATGGAGCAACAAAGCATGTTACAAACATACCAATATATTTCACAGAATTTGAAAGTTTTGAGTCGCCATGTAGCATAAAAGCCGCAGGAAAACAAGTGTTAAGTGCTGTTGGAAAAGGTACAATTCAGTTTGTAAATTCAGTTAAGAAAAGTTCATTTGAAGAAGAAATCATTTTATTCAAAGACGTATGGTATGTACCTGGTATATCAAAGAATTTGTTTTCAGTACTTGCAGCCCATGACAGAAATGCAAACAGTACTTTTAGATCTACAAGCACAAGATGTAGCTTTAAAGTTGGAAAAACAGTGATAAATGGTAACAGAGAGGTTGGTGGTAGTTTATATAAGCTGAGTATTAAACCCATCATTCCAGAAACAGAAATCCATTGTAACATTGCAGAAGCAGACAGTTCTATGCTTCAACTTTACCATGAGAGATGGGGGCATCAAGAAAAAAGGTATGTAAAAGCAAAATTACAAAAAGAGATGGGCATTACAGTCAAACTGAATAATGAGATTTGTGAACCATGTATTTATGGTAAGACGCACTGTTTACCATTTGGTACTCGACAAAAGGCAACAAAACCGTGACAGTTAGTTTCAGCAGACCTAGTTGGACCTTTTGATTCTTCTTTTCAAGGAAAAAGGTATCTACTGATTTTTAAAGACAGTTATACTCAGTACAGAATTGGTTATTTGATAAAAGAAAAGTCAGAGACCAAAGAAATGCTAAAGAATATGTTAGCACTTGTCGAAAATTCAGGCCATAAAATCAAAGAGTTATTGACAGATGGTGGTGGCGAATTCGACAACAAAGACGTTAAATCTATACTTGCGAGCAAAGGTATCACGTTTAGACTGACAGCTCCATACACACCAGAACAGAACGGAGGCAGTGAACGTGAGAATCGTACGACAGTCGAAATGGCAAGAACGTTAAAATACTCGCGCTCAGAAGTAGAATTTCCAAAGGAAATGTGGGCTGAGTTAGTAAGCACATCTGTTTATGTCCTAAACAGAACTGGAAAATCGTCAGTAGAGAATGTAAGTCCTTTTGAATTATGGTATGGAAAAACACCTAGAATTAAGCACCTAAGGATAGTAGGTTCGGCTTGTTATTTTCATGTTCCAATTCAAAAAAGGAGAAAAATGGACAAAAAGGCAATAAAAGGCTATTTGGTAGGTTCCGATGGTGATGAAAGATATAGAATTTGGGTTAAACAGCAAAACAAAGTCTATGTTTCAAGAGATGTAAAATTTCAAGAGTATCTCAAAGTTTGTGCTCAAAAATCGAGTATTTCTGATCATTCCAGTATAAGCACCGAGAGTAACACCTGAATCCCAATTATTCCTCCAAATACTTGCATTCAAGATTCAAGACAAGATTTTTCAGAAAGTCAAGTGGAAGAAGAAGAAAATGACGAAGAAGATGAACAACAAGATGAAGATCAAAAAAGACATGTTACTGACATAAGCGAAAGTGAAGAAACAGATGAAGAAGAACCAAGAATTTCATACAATCTCAGAAATCGTCAAACTTTGCAAAAACCTAAAAGATTTCAAGATGCATGTATCAGCATAGCTGAAGATATTATTTATAATATTGACACTCTTCAAACTTACAAAGAAGCACTTGAAACTAGGGAAAGCTATGAATGGAAAAGAGCTATGGAAAGTGAAATCAATTCGTTAAAAGAAAATCAAACTTGGACGTTAGAAAAATTGCCTAATGATACCAAAGCGCTACCCTGTAAGTGGGTTTATCGAGTGAAATCCAACCCAGATGGTACAGTAGACAAATTTAAAGCAAGGTTAGTTATAAAAGGCTTTGCTCAGCGTCAAGGAGTTGATTATAATGAGACGTTTAGTCTAGTGGCCAAACTTTCCACGATTAGATCTGTTTTAAGTGTTGCAGCCAGTGAAAATATGCATCTAAAACAATTTGACGTTGTGACGGCATTTTTATACGGAGAATTAGAAGAGATTATCTTTATGAATCAACCAGAAGGCTACACTGATGGAACAGACAGAGTTTGTAGATTAAATCGTAGTTTATATGGACTTAAACAAGCTCCAAGATGTTGGAATAAGAGATTCAACGACTATTTGTTAAAACTAGAGTTTAAAGTCAGTGAAGCTGATCCATGTCTTTACATTAGAGAGAAAATGTTCCTAGCACTATATGTCGATGACGGACTGCTTGCAGCAACATCTGAAGAGGCTTTAGATAGGTTGCTTCAAGATTTGAAAAGAGAATTCAAAATTACTGCTAAACCAGCTAATTTTTATTTGGGTCTTGAGATAAAGCAGACAGAAAATTGCATAAAAATTAGTCAAAAAAGCTACACAGAGAAGATTTTGCAAAAATTTGGATTTTCAGAATGCAGACCCGTAGCGACACCAATGCTAAAACCAGCAGAGATACTTCAAACAGGGAAAGAAAATTCCAAAGTAGATTTTCTTTATAGACAAGCTATAGGAACTCTAATTTATCTCATGGTAGGAACTAGACCCGACATAGCTTATAGTGTGCGCTATTTATCAAGATTTTTAGAAAATCCTACTCAAGAAAATGTAGTTCAAGTAAAAAGAGTTTTCCGATATCTTGCTGGTACCAGAGATTTAGGAATAACCTACAATTTCATGAAAATTCCGGGGATGAAATGTTACAGTGATGCAGACTTCGGAGGCTGTACAAAGACTGGCAGATCAACCTCTGGAGTTGTTTTTACATTTGCCAATGGGGCAATTTCATGGATTAGTCAGCGACAAGCTTTAGTAGCAACCTCTACAACAGAAGCTGAAATAATAGCAGCTAGTGAAGCAACCAAAGAACTATTTGGCTAAGCAGACTATACAAAGAAATTTGGAAGTTTAGATATGTTCCTATTTTCCTATTCTTCAAGTTGATAACTCTGCTGCAGTTAGACTGGCTCATAATCCAGAGTTACATCGCAGAACTAAGCACATAAGCATAAAACATTTTTTTGTTAGAGAAAAAGTTTTAGAAGGTGCTATTGCAGTTCGGCAAATACCAACAGAAATACAGTTAGCAGATGTTATGACGAAACCACTAGCAAAACGCGTTTGCAGATTTTTAGAAATCAAATGGGTGTTTTGTAACTGTCATTAACAAGGGAAAGTATTGAAGTAATATCCCACCTCCCGGATTATTCCAGGTGTGTTAATAACGTTACAACGTTTTATTATACAAGGGTATGTTATTGAATTAATTTATTGTCAAGTTAGTCAACTAAAAAGATTTAGAATGTCAGATCGAAATAAATTATTTTACCTACAAAAAAAAACTAGATTTTTTATCACTAAGGAGTTTTTCGTTTTAATACAAATTATTGGGCATAATGTATTCTGCTATATTCCAAAAACCGCATATTGATGTGATGATCCGTTAAAAAGTTAGCACTTTTTAAATTTTTTAATTGTCAAAAAACTGTCATTAGCATTAATGGATTTTAACCAAAGTCTAATCAGCCAGTAAGAGTCTGGAGCACTCTTTTACCTGAAAATTTTATAACAATTGGTTTAGCGGTTTAGGAGCTGTCGTGTTACGGACCGATATAAGCCATCTCGCGTCCCGCGTTACGATGGGAACGGGGTGGGAGCGGAGCGCTGATTTAATTCCAAGCGGCCAGTCCACAGAATATCGCGGTTCGGTCCGCTTGTCCATATGTTATGGGCCAATATGATTAATATAAGATGATAATACGGTAGTTTTGTACCTTACCTATATTTTTTGTTGTTTAGTCGTGTTATAAAATACCGCGAATTTTTACTATCGATTTTGATAATGAATTGCATCATTAATATTATTAAAAACAATTTTTCCAATCTTTCCTTATAAGATAAAATCATAATTAAAGAACTGGGTAGGCCCTTATCGGATCTAAATCTAACTCAAATTAGTCAAAGGACAAAAAACGTTCACGCGACATTTCTCTAAAGACATCTAAAGAAAAATTACTGGATTTGGGGGTGTGATTAAACCAACCTGTTGTACTGTTTCCCGTGTTTTTTTATAATGCGGCATCAGGAACTGGGCACGAACGGTTGTGAAAGATTTGCAACATCTTTCTGGAGAAATAAGAAAACATGACTCTTTCAGAGAACATATGAATCATAACAAAAACATTTCATGTAAAAAAAAGCGAAGTACGCGAAAATGGCATTCCGTAAAAAGAATTGAGATTCAAGTTCTCCAATACAAATTTCAAAATGAAAGGTTCTTACTAGTTTGGAAATATTTTTTTAAACTTTGCTATTCCAGCCAAACATCTTTATGTTTAATTTAGCACTGTGCCTAAGAGCCATTTACAGCCGTAATAGCCAAGTTTAGAAAAATATTTCCAAACTAGTAAAAACCTTTCATTTTGAAATTTGTATTGGAGAACTTGGCTTTACTTTTATCTCAATTCTTTTTACGGAATGCCATTTTCGCGTACTTGGCTTTTTTTACATGAAATGTTTTTGTTATGATTTCACTTGTTTTTTAAAGGAATTGGATAATACTTAATTTTTAAAGTAGTAAAATATGCGGAATATCGTTCAAAACTTTTGCAATGCCTTACTTAAATTTTTGAGGTATTTTAATTTTTTTCCATGGTGTTATCGTAGTTCCTATCAGCCTTCCAAAGCTCAGCTCTCTAGCGTTTCTGAAAGTGCACAATGTTACTTTTACATAACTTTACATGTATAGGGGAGGGAAATAAATTGAAATTGTCGTGTTTTGTTTGGAAGTAGACAATGTTACTTTTACTTAACTTTATATTTATAGGGGAGGGAAGTAAATTACAATTTTGAGGTGTTTTAATTTTTTCCTATAGTTTTATCATAGTTCCTATCAGTCTGCCAAAGCTCAACTCTCTAGCATTTCTGGAAGTGGGCGATGCTACTTTTACATAACTTTAAATGTATAGAAGGGGGGAGTAAATTAAAATTTTGGGGTTTTTTGATTTTTTTCTATAGTCCTATCATAGTTCCTATCAGTCTGCCAAAGCTCAACTCTCTAGCATTTCTGGAAGTGGGCGATGCTACTTTTACATAAATTTAAATGTATAGGAGAGGGGAGTAAATTAAAATTTTGGGATTTTTTGATTTTTTCCAGGGGTTTGGTCATAATTTCTATCAGTCTGCCAAATTTCAGCTTTGTAGCATGTCTGGAAGTACAGTAGAATATTGATGATCTATACATGAGTGAGTGAGTGAGTGGCAATTTCGACGTTTTTTGAAATTTCGTAACTATTTTACTACTTTATGGAATACCATGAAACTTGGAGGGGTTGTTAACTCCATAGAGATCTACGATAGTGCAAAGTTTGAGATTCGTACCTCATTCCGAAGTAGAGTTTTAGGTAGGTCAAATATCGGCTGAAATGTTTCAAGAAAAGATGGTTACGGCGCGCGAACTTGGCGAGGCACTGCCGTGCCCTCAGATTCTTGTACTGGATTTGCATTGTTACGTAAAACGCATATTACAATCTCAGTTAAGTGCTGCTTGAAAAATTTATTACTCCCACCTTTAAGCCATTTGCGCCCCCCAGCTTTGAAACTCACGTGCCGCCGGTGTAGTTAACCCTTTATAGGATACCGTCGATATTTTAACCAATGAAAAAAAAAATATTTTCCAAAAAGATACAGGTTCAATATTCACCCACATACTTCATATTAGCTTCTACCAACGCACACTGGTCGACAATTTGACCGGATGCTTTTAGCTTTTACTATTCAGAAAAAGTGGTTCAAAATTCAACCAGTGAGCATTTAGACAAGTTGAGAAAAACACGTGGCATTTGTCTGCAATGGATACTGGTCGATTTTACCACCTGTTGAAAAGGGGCAAAGTTTTTCCACTAATTTTCTTTAAAAATGTTCAAATAGCTAATTTAGAAAAAAAGTCGATCAATTTCTTTCAATCATTATCCGCCCTATAAAGGGTTAAGTAATGATTATGTGCCACGCTTTCATTCCTATATATGATACAAGTCTGAGATTCTTGAGATGATGGCCAACATCTCCAAAATAAGTAAATTTACCTTTTGTTGCCTGTAATATGTCAAATGTCCATGCTTCTCCCTGCTTAGTTCGAGAATCGTTGTCCCAAAGAAAATAGGTATCTACTGCCTTTATTCAGCTTCTATTTTTGTTTATTTAAAGCTATCCGAAAGAGCGTGGTTTATGGATTTTTGATTAGAATTTAAGACAAAAAGAGGTTTTTGACGTTGCTTACAGAAAATGGGATAAAAAGATCATGGAAAGGAAATCCAATAGTATTTTATGTAGCATGTGCGAGGACGTGAACAAATTGACAAATAAATAGATTGGAATGGAACTGTATTTATCCAGAAAAATTTGAAGGAAGTGGCTTTCAGGTTTTTTAGAATTTAAAAATGTCGCTTTAAAACAAAATTGACATTGATTTACTCGATAACATGTTAAAACAAAACATTCAGGATTTTTGACCCCCCTAGTAACGCAAGGCTACACCCCATCTCCCCGTTACATAGTTTAAGAATGGTCCCTTAGGTACCCGTCAATTGCCAGGGTATTTTAAATTTTCTTGTGTTATAAAAAACGTATTTGGGTAAATTTACAAAAAGTGGGTATTTTGATATCTCCTCTCCAAAAAAATTTTTTGCTGTAAATTCTAAGGTCGTGTTTTGTCTTATATTTATATTTATATAAAAGCTTTTTAAAAATAGCCATCCATAAAATATAACTTCTGCTTAATTTTTTCGGTAGGCAAAATTCGCCGCAGCCGACTCGACGCAGGCACATTTGCCGCAGGCCTATTTGCCCCGAGGACAATTCGCCGCAGGCCGATTTTCCGCGAGGACAATTCGCTGTGAGAGTTTTTGTTTAATTTTTATTCTAATCTAACGTAACTTATTTTTTCTTAAATTATAACTTCACTGTCCTCTAGTTGGAAGATCTAAACGGTGTCTAGACCACCAAGTTTTGCAAAAAAAACGTTATAAAAAAAAAGAAAATTTGTTTTCGAAAAAAAAATGGTTTTTTCAATATTAGTTTTTCAAAAAACTAAATTTTTTTTTACAAAAATTATTTTTGAAAATAATAATTTTTTAAAAAGTAGTTTTTTTAAAACCTAATAAAAAATCATTTTTTTAAATAATACTTTATCAAAAAGCAATTTTTTGTAAAACCAATATACAATCACAATTTTTTTTTATTTCTTTTTTTATTAATATTTTTTTTCAAAAATATGTGTACTACACGAATTGTTCCCGATTTTCGCTGTAAATTCGAAGGTTTTGATTCGTCTTATTAAATACTTATCTAAAACCTTTTTAAAAATAGCCACCCGTAAAATAAAACATAGCTTTTAGCTTAAATTTTTGGGTCGGAAACAATTCGCCACGGCCGATTCGCCGCGACCTGATTCGCCGCAACCGACTCGCCCCGGGCCTATTTTTCGCGGATCTATTTGCCGCAAGCCCATTTGCCGCGAGGACAATTCGCCGCCTGTCGATTAGCCGCGGGGACACTTCGCTGCTGCTGCTGCATTTTGCAAAAAAAATCGACAAAAAAAATTTTTTTTAAAAAGCCAATTTATAAAAAAAAAATATTTTTTTTTAACAATACTTTTTTGAAAAGCAGTTTTTTTCAAAACCTAATATTTTAAAAAATCTATTAGAAATTACTTTTTTTTATATTTTTTTCAAAAATTTGTTTACTACAAAATTGAACTCCGGCTAATCGGCCCGCGGCGAATTGGCCGCAGCAAATCGGCGGCGGCTCAACGGCCGAGGCGAATTGTCCCATTCCCTAATTTTTTTACAATAAAAATATGTACGTATATGTGCTAAGAACCATATAAAAACGTCGGTAACGTGTGTGGCCCCCATTTTAGGTTCAAACCAAAAGTTTTCACGTAAAGATTTAAATTAAAAAAAAAAATGTGGGTTTTCCTATTGGTAAAAAAATATCTTTGACAAATTTGAATTGACATAGCTGTTGATAGTAAATATAGCTGTTACTTTTGCTTACCTTTGCTTACTTTTGCCTATTTTATATACATTAAACATAACTTTTAGTTTTGGATTTTTTTTTAATCATTCCTGTATCTCGGAATTGCCAAAAAAGTACTATTTTTCCAAAAATAAAATATTTTAAATGTGTTATTGTCGTAAAATTGTTGTTATGATCTTTAGATTAAACCAAAGTAGTTTTTTTCAAAGAGCGATTAATTTTTTTTGGTAAAAAATTTTATAAAAATACTAATTTTTTGTTGAACTACCCATTTGTTTTTTTTTTGTTTCTACGCTATTCAAGCGCGCTAGAAAAGCTCAGCCCGTATAACAATGTTAAAAAGCTCCGGGAATATTTTCATTTTGTCGTTTTAGTCTTATATTTTTCTAGCATCAACGCTCGGCAAGGATTTATGGGGCTTCATGCGCCCTTATAGACAAAGTGTTGTGTTTAAAAAGGAGAATTTTTTATACGAATTCTTTTACCTTAATTTTTCACTAGATAATGACACTATATTTTGGTTTGGGTTAACAAAACTTCTGTACTTACGAAGTGCTCATGGTCTGATGTCTCCATTTAAGAAAAATACACTCAAGAGTACTATTACTATGTCGGTATAGAACGATTTTCTACGTTGTCCGACGCCCATTTTTCACCTCCTTCGATCCTGATAATCACCTTCTGTCAGGTTTTTTTGGCTCATTGAGCTTTGGATTGACTGTGGCCATTCCAGTTTAGGATGCCCTCTTTTCTGCGCCCTATTGGTTGCCATTCTGGCACCTGCTTTGGTAATCTTTCTTCATTCATCCGTTGTACATGGCCGTACCATATCAGTTGTTTTTTAGTGATGTCATCTGTTATGCTTCCCTTGATTCCAATTTTTCTTTTATGATCTCATTTCTTATATGATCTGTTCTAGGTATTCTCATTGATCTTCTTATTGCATCCATTTTGACACTTTCCATTTTTGTTTTGTATTTTTCTGTTACGCGACAAGTCTCTATTCCATACAAAAGCGTGCTTTTTACCATTGTTTCATGTATTTTAAATTTTACATTTTTTTTATCTCTTTGCTCCATAAAATACTGTTAAAACATCCAGTAACCTTTTTTGCTTTTACTAATCTTTTTTCCAGTTCTTTACATCTGTTACTGTCTTACCAATGTGACACGCAAGTATACTAATTGCATGGAGATGTTGTTTGTCCATTTTCTAGTTCTAACTCACTTGATTGGTTTCCAATACATAAGTACTGTGTCTTGTCACGTTCACTGTTAACCCCCACTTTTGGTATTCTTTCGTTAAGTTTCTCTTCATATACTCCATGTCTTTTTTATCATTAGCTACAATTACTTGGTCGGCAGCAAACTGTAGTGTGTATATGGTAAAAGTCGTTAAGTTGGTCGACACCAACCCAAAAAAAACTTTATACCATAAAAAAATTTCAAATAAAAATGGATTCAAAAACCAAACAAATAAAAGATTGATAACTTAAATCATAAATTATAAATAAAGTATTTAAATTTACCAATATAAGTTAAATTTAGTAAAATTATTGGAATATTTGCAAAATTTTGCTTCAAAATAGTCAAACCCTTCATATTGAAGAAAAACCTTCATATCTGGCAACACTGCTACGACATTTTTTACTAAAGTTATTTTACCTCTTATACAATATTAACCTGTTTATTACTTTCTTTGTTCACTTCTATTGTAGGCATTTCTCGTCTAGAGGTACAATATGGTCGAAAATAACTAACCAGCGGCTAGTCATTTCCGAATTGAGTGCATGCCGATGTTGGTTATGATTTACACCTAAAGATAAAAAGTAATGGCTGCTGAGGGCTTAATAATGTGTGTTGAGACATGAAAAATCGTCGAGCAATTTGGTTTTAACGCGTTTACTGTAAAATAAGGAAAAATCGCCTCAATTTACGTTTTCATAAGGAGTGAAGAAAACAAAGCCCAAGAAAATTAATAACGCCCGCTCTAAAACTGTGGAAAGCAGCTAGGGGTGGATCTAGCAACTTTATTTGGGGGGGAGGGGGTTAAATATCATAATAAATATTGCATAAAATTATTTTGCATACTGACCATAAGGTGTATTCAGTGTATCAAAATTAAACATAGTTCGAGACTTGGGGGGGGGGGGTGGGTTCCCTTTTTTCTTCCTCCCGTCGATCCGCACCTGAAGTAATTTAAAAATACCATGCCAATCGATGGCACGAAAGTATGCTCCTACACAGAAAAAATCGACCTCTGGCAGCCAAGCAAATAATTTATTTAACACATAACTTCCTGGATCAAGTAGGGTAAAGGGAGGTTGGATGGACCACGTTTTACTTAATTCCAGATAATTTCTTTATTAATTAAAGTACAATTTTGCCAATTGGTACATGAAATAACTAATTTTTGGTACTCTATTTGGAACAGTGAAAAGTACAAAATGTATATTATCAAAAGTAAAAAAAAAATCAAATTCTGAAACCTGTCAATGGTCCATCTGTCCTACCCTAGGGAGGTGAGATGGACCATAATGGGTAGGACAGATGGACCATAATGGTGATGGATGGATTTGACTACTGACAAGGTACGTGGCCACATTTCTGGCAAAGGTTAATAAAACTTGCGCAACTATCGTGTAACCAGCGCTTGCATAAATGGCATTGCAACCAGTCCTCCTTCTTCTTTGTTTGACGATAATCTTCACCTCAGCCAACACACTCGTTTTTTTAATTACTAAAATTTTCGTCCGTACCGCTATAAGAGTCATCTAATGTGATATCGCCTGCATTTTCTTCGGAAGATGCCTTGTGCCTTTTTCTTGTTTACAATAAATTCTGGTGACGATATTTTTTTACGTGCTCTTTTGGCAGCTACAGATATGGTTGGAACGGGGGTAACTTCATCCAGAACTTTTCCAGGTGTAAGATCTTCAACGGCTGTTGATTTGCTGGGACTTTTTTGTTGGTTTTGTATGCCGGACGTATTTGGTTGGGGAGTTTCAGGTCTTGCTTGCCCCGTCTTATTCTGAATCTGATCTTCTCCAGGAGTTTGGGCCAGAAATGCGTATTCATTGCCACTTTTATATGCCTTTACAGCATCATTTAATGCTTGGACGGTCCAACATCTTCGTTTGCGAACATGTCTTTTACGTACGTATTTATTAGGCATTGTACTAAAATAAAAAACTCTCCTCCCCTGCGGTAGTCCATGTATCCTAAAGTGGGAGGATAGATGAAGCACTTGTTAACAATTAAACTGTTAAACAATTGTACCTTATTTTTAGGTTAGCTTGACAATAAAATGTTTACCCACAGTCGCGTTAACGAAAAAAACATTTAAAACTTACCTCGGTGTGTTAAAAACTCTATCAAAAATAATTAGATTTAATTTTCACCATGGAAAAATTAAGGTTTTTTAAAAATTCTCCATATAATCCAAGTAAAACAGCGTACTCTTAACTGTTTCAAGGCGAACTGACTAAAACACAAACCACGCGCCGGTTCAACATTACGGTGTTGCCACGTCTTGCAAAATATAAGCGATGGTCCGTCTATCTTCCTGGTACATCTAACCTCCATTTACCCTGTAACATTCACTTATTTATTATATTTGTATTTGTTAATAACTTTTAACAGCATAACCGAACTTAATGAAAAATTCGTCATTGAAATTCTAAAAACTTTATTTTTAAGAAAAAAAAATTTGCCCCCCTTAGTTGAAATTCAAGGACTAGTTTAAAATCACAGGATAATTCATTATTATTTTTTCTTATTGTTAAATATTAAATTATTGTGAGGTAATAATAATAAGCTGGTTTCTTTCCTAAGTTATTATTCGTTGAAATCGATCCTGAACTTTTTAAAATATGAATATATAATTTATCTTGATCATTACTTTCTTATTTCTTAACCGATTAGGATGAATCAAAAACTCGTTTTGCCTTCATAAAGGTAGCTTTATATTTCTAAATTTGTCCGCCATTTTGAAATCTAATGGGTTGGAATTTTATGTTTGTTAACCTTTACGTTTCCGACATAAGACAAGGAAGTCCGAAATATTTCATAAATATCAGCGGCGAAATATTTTATAAATATCAATTTTATGTCAATAAAAAAAACGGGGTGTTGCGCCCAAATGTTCTCCCACAAGTCGTTAAAAAAGATACCTGCTACTACTATGTTTTGCTGTTTCTAATTTGTTTTTACTCATGCCCACCTAAATTTTGCCATGAAATGACTCAAAATTTATCAAAAAATTCTGCTGAAATAATTGAAATGTATTCTAAAGGGCGGAAATTGAAAAATCCATGCTTCATGCACAAAAATAATATAGTAATAATATAGTAATACGACTAATAAAATCTATCTCTATACGGATGAGCCAACAGAAAAGTGGCATATATTTATTGCGCAGCGTGCTTTACGCTGCTTTGGGTTTTAGTGGCCCATTCATCGCGTCGTGTCGAGTCGGAATGTGATCCATAGGTACAGAGTTACAAAATTTCATATAATTAATAAACTAAAAATAAATGCATAACATAAAACCTATAAAGACGTTTTAAAAATGAAAAAGAAACGTGTTTTTGCAGAAAAAAAGCGTAGTGCCCTGGCACTACCTCACGAGCCGCCACTGATAAATATTAGTTAAAACAAATCTCTGGAATTTAACAAGGTATTTTAATAGTGAAAATATGACGATTTCCTTTGCAGAGACGAAAAATTCTTAATTATAGCTTCCTTATTTTTTAACCGATTTTAATGTAACAAAAGGTGTTTTTGCCTTTGTTTTCTGACCAAACCAAAATTATAAAAGCATCACGATTTTCGGTGTCTTAAAATCGGTTCAGAAATCAAGAGAAATTTTTTATTTTAGCAAATAAGGCTCAAAAAAGCACCCGTTGTAATCGTCATATTTCAAAATCTACTTTAACATTTTAATAGTAAACAACTTATTAAATTTAAAAAAGATCTATTTTACGTAATATTAATTAAATACTCTGCCAATATATGGGCCCCTAAGCTCACACTAGGTACTATAGTTATAGTGTACGTGCGAGCTAATAAAACTAAAACCTGAAATATATCTTATTCAACTCCAGACTAAATTACCTTTTGTTTGATACCACACAAGCATGTTTTGACTTAAACTCATTTTTTTTAAATCTACCCCACCCTTAAAAAAAACTAAAATGTATTTTGTTTAATTCCGGACATAATTACCTTTCGTTTGATATCACACACGCCATATTTTTACGTAAACTCTAATTTTTGAAATTTACCCCCACCCTTTTTGAAGAAAAAAAAACTAAAATGGATTTTCTTTAACTCCATACACAATTACTTTTTGTTTGATATCACACACACCATATTTTCACATCAACTCTAATTTTTGAAATCTTCCCCCACCCTTTTACTTGGCTTGTGTTCGGTGTATTTTTTTTAAATGGGACCATCTCGACCCAGCCTAGGTACCAAATTTCATTAAAATTGGCCTAGCAGTTTTTGAGTTATGCGCGTTGGTCGTTACAGACACACATACAGACAGACAGACAGACAGACAGACAGACAGACAGACAGACAGACAGACAGACAGACAGACAGACAGACAGACAGACAGACAGACAGACAGACAGACAGACAGACAGACAGACAGACAGACAGACAGACAGACAGACAGACAGACAGACAGACAGACAGACAGACAGACAGACAGACAGACAGACAGACAGACAGACAGACAGACAGACAGACAGACAGACAGACAGACAGACAGACAGACAGACAGACAGACAGACAGACAGACAGACAGACAGACAGACAGACAGACAGACAGACAGACAGACAGACAGACAGACAGACAGACAGACAGACAGACAGACAGACAGACAGACAGACAGACAGACAGACAGACAGACAGACAGACAGACAGACAGACAGACAGACAGACAGACAGACAGACAGACAGACAGACAGACAGACAGACAGACAGACAGACAGACAGACAGACAGACAGACAGACAGACAGACAGACAGACAGACAGACAGACAGACAGACAGACAGACAGACAGACAGACAGACAGACAGACAGACAGACAGACAGACAGACAGACAGACAGACAGACAGACAGACAGACAGACAGACAGACAGACAGACAGACAGACAGACAGACAGACAGACAGACAGACAGATAGACAGACAGACAGACAGACAGACAGACAGACAGACAGACAGACAGACAGACAGACAGACAGACAGACAGACAGACAGACAGACAGACAGACAGACAGACAGACAGACAGACATACAGACAGACAGACAGACAGACGGCGCGACAAAAAAGTTTTAAAATCATCTGAAACGCAAAGATATATAAAAAAATTTGAAATCGGAGCAACTTTTTTTTTCTCGAAGAAATTAGGATCACCATAGCTCACACTACTATAGTATAGTATATGTGTGAGCTAAAATTAGATTTTTCTTAGTTCTGAAATGTAAGGGTTCAAAAAAATTTTAGTCGTGATCGATATTTTGAGTTTTAAGATGGCGGATGATTTTACCTAAATCTAAAGAGTCACGTTTATAAGGGCAAAAACAGTTTTTGTTTCATCAGAACCGGTTAAGAAATAAGAAAGTAAATTAAGAGAATTTTTCTTGTTTCAGAAAATGGTAGATATTCAGACTAAAAGCGTAAATAGATGAAAGGTCATATTTTGAATGAATGAATGGAGGGAATTTTGTGGGTGGTAAATATCATGAACTTGGGCCATTTTGCTGGGCTCGTTGTGCCCCACTATGCACCCTTTCAGCCCTGAAAAACCGCCACCTTAGCAAAAAAGCAGAATTTTTTATGGTTGAAACTTTCTAATATCGCTATGTCATATTTTAAAAAGTATATTAAAAGTTTTAACAAAAATACCTTTTTGTGTTAGGAAAAAGACCAGTTTTTACACAATCTAATTATATTTTTATGTTTTGGTAGATAACATAAGCAAAAACAATGCTGAATCATCATGTGACTTTGAACTTGTTTGCCATCTTGCATGCATGTCTGTTATTTTATGCATTACACACAAAATAGATTGGTTAAAAATCAAAGCCATAAAGACAAACTTTCGTCAAAAAAAACTTGCAAAATAGTTTTCCCATCTTGCCCCACGAAAAGTTTTTTCGTGCAACAAATAACTTGCAAAGTTTATAAGAAAGGAGTTTTTGGCTTAAAAGAAACGTATAAGTATACAAACTTCTTTAATCTTTTCCCTACTTTGGCGTACTACAGTGGCGCGAAAGTTTCTTAAGTGATAGCAAAATATTGTCGAGTGTTTCAGCATAAATCTTTAAACTAGACACTCTAAACAAAGCACAACGAAATGAACAAAGCAAGAAATTTTTTATTGTTTTTAAAAATTCCGTTAGGGGCGGGGCCTTTTCAAAGCATGTCTTTTTAGAAATCTTAAAGAAAATTTTGTAGTACTTGTGTTATCAACTTAAGCTGCCTTCGTTAATTAAAACCCAGAAATCCGTGCTGCAAAAAGTAGTTAATTTATTTAGGAACAGCTTGTATACCTATGTATTGGCTGTATAAAATGTTTTTATACGACTGTCTTGTAAAAGGGGGTTTTGCGCACGGAGAACACGATCTGAAAATGGCATTTTGCGCACGCTGTGTGCTAAAAGTTTTGCACACGCTTATGTCATTTTTCGCACGCCTATGTCATTTCTGCATACGGGTCTCCCGTCATTGTAATTTTTGTTGTTGTCACCCATCAATATAATAGCGATTTCGACTTTTGCTCGAAAACTGCCCTCGAGTGCTCGAAAATTGCTCTGAAACGGATGCACGCGTTCGACTTAAAAACAAGCAGTGCTCTACAAAAGATTTGCGTGCTCGACTATTGCCCGCAAATCTCCGAGCGGGTGCTCTGAATTGCTCCAACTCGTTTGACGGAGCAACGTATTAGATCAAAACAAAAACATAACCCCATTTTTTACATCTGATAAATTTGTTTCTAGTTTTGGTGTATTTGTGTTTTTATAAGTGTTTTCCGTGTTTGACATCTAGAAAATTTACATTTATATACTTCATTGCACCCAAAAATTTTAAATCAAAAAATTATAAAACAACATTATTTTTTATTTGTTGACGTTATAAAACCCAGGAAATTTCGAGCAAGTGTTTGAAAAATCGTGTTCGCCCTTGCTCTGAAGGCGAGCAATCCCGCTCGATCTCAGATCTCTCCCGGAGTGCTCGGAAAGAGATTCGTGACGTTACCGCTCTACCCGCGAGTGACTTCAGAGCAGTGAAGCCGAAATCGCTATAAGTTGGCTTAGTTCAGTAGCAACCGTCACTGCTCGTATGTTTTGTTGATTAGATACGTCAAAAAATTGTTGAATTTTTAAAGTTTTGTTGTAAAAATGTCGGAAATAAAAACAAGTTAAATTAAAATTTGATTTTTCTTTCTTTATTAGCAGTCGTATAAAAAATATTGTAAAAAACTCGTTCAAAAACCTCTTTGCACACTCCCTTGACTTGTAGACCTCGCCTTCGGCTCGGTCTACCAAACTGTCTCGATCGTGTGCAAAGAGTCGTTTTCAAACCTCTTTGTTTAAATAACTATTAAAGTTCTGTGCCTATTAAATGTTCGTTATTTACAGCAAAAATCAATAATGATTAAATAATATTACATTAACCCTGTTTTTAAGCCTAATACAATACATATAAATTATTTTAATCTATTTAATTACTTTATGGGTTGTTCTTAAAATATGGTAATATTTGACATAATAGTTTTCAAAAAAACGAAAATTGATTTACTGCAACGGGCAATCAAGAACCTGCAGGCTGACAAATCAATCAAGATTCTACCGGCCGACAAAGGAAACGCAACGGTGATCATGGATGTCGAGACTTACGACAAAAAGATCCAAGAAGTTCTGGAGAAAGGAGACTACAAGCAACTACCCAAAGACCCAACCACCACCATAGAAGGACGCATATACAGGACTTTGAAGAAATATGCTGAAAAAATCCCGGACGCTGCTAGATCCCGCCTGACTCCACACCACAGTAAGGCATCACATTTTTATGGATTACCAAAGATCCATAAGAAGGATATACCACTGCGACCAATTACCAGCTCCAGGGACTCACCGACCAGCACTTTGTCGAGGTTTTTGTTGGACATAATTCAACCACTACAGGGTAAGTCCGAATCTTTTGTCAAAAACTCGGAACATTTTGTGGAGATTTTAAAAGGTATCGAATTAGATCCCGGCGATAGATTTGTAAGTTTTGATGTAGAAAGTCTCTACACCAACGTGCCAATAAATGAGTCACTCAGTATCATTAAAAACAAATTACAAACTGATGATACACTTCACGAGAGAACAACGCTATCGGTGGAGGGGGTGATGGATCTTTTGGAGCTCTGTCTCCGTAACTCTTACTTTCAAGTGAAAGATAAGTTTTACGCGCAAAATGATGGACTCCCAATGGGTTCATCTCTTTCGCCAGTGGTAGCAAACATCTACATGGAGTGGTTCGAGGGCCATGCGATCAACACAGCAAGAGTCAAACCAAAACTATGGCTACGATACATGGATAACACATTTATTATATGGCCGGAAAATGATGACGAACTACAAAATTTTCTACACCATTTAAACGGTATTCGACCAACAATCAAGTGCACCATGGGAATTGAAAAAGATTCGGCCTTACCTTTTTTGGATGTTCTTGTCAAACGATTAGACAGAAACATTCAAACCACTGTATATAGGAAACCTACACACACGGGACAGTACCTAAATTTTAAGTCTAATCATTCTGTTGCAACAAAACAAGGAGTTATAAGAAGTTTGTATTTAAGAGCCGTAAATATTTGTAGTAATAATGAAGAATTAACCACAGAAATTAACAACATTAAAAAGGACTTACAACAGAATGGTTATTCCGAGAAATTAATAAACTCAACGATATTTAAAATTAAAAACAAACTAAATGTACCAAATTCTCAAAATAATAATCCGTTAGGTGTTATTAACATTCCATATGTTCAAGGGATTTCAGAAAACATAAGACGAATAGCTAAACACTATAATATAAAAACAGTATTTTCTTCGGGAAATACGATAAGAAGTTTTGTAACTAAAACAAAACCAGACAATCCCTCAAATAATAGGGAATGTATTTACCAAATCCCGTGTGAGTGTGGTAAATCATATGTAGGTGAAACGAAACGCCCTCTTCAGGTTAGAGTAAATGAACATCTAAAAAGTACCCAATTAGGGGATATTGAAAAATCCGGTTTAGCAGATCATGCTTGGTCAAATGATCACAGGATTCAGTGGTCAGAAGCTAAAGTTTTACTTAAGGAGTCGCATTGGCGAAAACGAAAGTTTATTGAAGCTGCGTATATAATGCAGAATAAAGAAGTTTTCAGTCAACCAAGCACGGACATACCAAACATATGGAAACCACTCCTTAAGGAAAACAGGCATCTTAGGATTAAAAAAGGGGGCGGGCCGTCACACCTGACTGCACACCAAGTAGTATAAGTAGTAGCCTAGAGACTAGATTGTTTAGTTCACACTTGATAACGGCTCGAGATACTTACTAACCGAAACGTCGTGTTTTAAAATAAATAAAGACAATGGAAGTCCGAAATTTTATTTCTAAACTGTATCATACCAGTGAATTTTATAACTATGCCTAAAACAAAAATATGAAAAATCCGAAATATTTTATTTTAAAGAGTTAAATTATTTATTAAATATAAAGATACAACCAAACAAAAATAAATGGATCCATGACGGATCTGATACCTTCCTAGCTAGTCTATTAGCACACTTTAAGAGAAGCCATAATATCTCAAACTTTAAAACAGTTTTTTGCAAATATCTTAGAAACAAAAGCTCCTATAAAGTTTTTCGTTATAACACAAATTATTAAGAAAAATATAGTCTACTATATTCCGAAAATCGCATATTGATGCAATGCTTTAAATATTTTAATTGTCAAAAAACTGTTATTAGCATTACTGGATTTTGACCAAAATCTAATAAGCTCGTTAGATTGTCGAACACTATTTTACCTGACAATTTTATAAAAATCATACATACCTACACACACACCTAGACATACATCACGACGATATTGCTAAGATAGGTCAAAATACACCCAAATAACACATTTTCGACGTTTTATTTTTAAAAACTATTGATTTTTTTCATTAAGCTAATCATTTACACACAGTCTGCCTGCAGTCCTAGCCCCTGTTTTATGTGCTAGTCAACGAGTCTGTCCGATAGTTTCTAGTACTCACAACTGACAGTCTAGGAATGCATGTGGACTGTAAGTACATAAACGGGCATTCTTATAAGCAAAAAATGTCACTAATGTGATATGATGTCAAAAGTGTTGTCAATAAAACATTCTAAAAGATCAAACCAGTGATGTTCACACAAGTAACATTTAGCTAAATGTCTAAATTACAAAAAAAGCAAAACCGTGACTATTACTGTATTTCACTATTAGTTTTGAAAATAAATATTTTACTATTTACTCCTTATATTTGTAGAAACACGTGTGACACTTACCTCGGCCAAAACGTTGAATCTATTTTAACATCACTAAAACGTCACAAAAACTGCATTATATAACCCATTTCACTTACATCCTTAAACTGTTTCTTGGTGCTGGCCCCTTTTCAGGTAAATCAGATGGGTAAAGTAAGCAGTGATGGCAGAATTTAAAAAAACCTGTGACTGCATGTGATCACGCCAGTGACTGTAAAATTAATTACAGGTGGATTTTTTATTTTTTTGTAAAGACTAAAAACTGATATCAGCAAATATTTTTTAGAAATTAACATTTTTAGGTTTTGGTCCACTTTAATAATCCCCAAAATCAATTTTATTATTTCGAAATATTTTTTCACTATTCAAATCTATTAACTTTGAAAATTTTAGATCACATATGTTACCATTTTTCAAGAACAACCCTTATATCAAACAATAAGATACACAGGATGTTTAAAAGCACGTATATACAAACTACAGTAACTAACCAATAAATCCAAATGAAAACAAAATTGGTTTGAATTCAGTGTGTTACCTAACAGTTAATTTTTATAAAATTTAATTAATACGTTTCTAGTCATATTATTATAAATCCGGTTTGGCAAAAATATGTAGTTTAAATCATGCTGATACAGTCAGTAAAAAAAAAGACAAATTCAAAAAATCTGGGAAACATACTAGAGAGTATTCATCAAGACTGGTCGTTAAAAGGTAAACTTTCATTAACACATTAAATCGTTATGTTTAACAATTTTTTTTTCCTGAAAAACAAAGACTTTGCCAAAATATAACATTTTCAAAATGTACTCTCTATCTATGCTATATATTTAGCTTTCTTCAATCCATATTTGCAGTGGCGTAGCGTAAGGGGGCGCGGGGGGTTTGTCGCCCCCCCGCCCCGAGGGTACTGGCGCCCCAAGCGTTATTAAGTAGCAGGGCCGGCAACGCCAAATTGAGAGGGCGGCAAAGGAAACTAAAGACATGATGACCATTTTTTTTTTGTTGGTTGCAAAATTTTTGAGGGGCGCCCTTTTTAGCTGTCGGCCCCCTCCGCCCCTTGAGGCACGCTACGCCGCTGCATCTTTGGACATAGGCCTTCCCCAATATCTTCCACTCTTCTCTGTCTGTCGCCGTGTTTATCCATATAGTTCCCGCGTGTTTCTTCATATCGTTCGCCCATCTGATTTGGGGTATTCCGCTACTTCTTTTATTTTCCCAAGGTCTTCAGTTTACAATACATTTATTCCGTCGATCCTCTTTCTGTGTGATATTATGACCGGCAAATGTCCTTTTTAATTTTGCTAGTTATCCTCTGACATACCTTACTTTTGTTTTATTCCTTTTTCTATCTGTTAGCTTCACATGTAGCATTTGTCTTTCCAGTGATCCTTGGGCGTTCATTACCTTATCCATGTTTGACTTTGTAAGTGTCCAAGTCTGGGATCCATAGGTTTTAGTACAGGAAGGATACATTGGTTATACATTTTCGTTTTAAGATACTAAGAATGTTTTTTATTTTTTAATATGTAGCCTAATTTACCGAATGCTGCCCAGGCCAATCTTCCTCGTCTCATGAATCCATCTGTTTGGTTTTCTTTTTTTAATTTAATAATTTATCCCAGGTATATATATTCCTCTACTTGTTCTATTTTCTTTTGGTTTATTCTGATCGTAACATCTTCATCTGTGTTTGTTATGATTTCAGTTTTAGTGTAGTTCATACTAAAGCCTATATTTTAGCTGCTGTATCCAGTTCTTCCAGCATTTTTATCAGTTCTCAGATATCATCAGCATATCTTAGGTAGTTCAAGTATTGTCCGCTTACTTTGATGCCCATTTCTTCCCAATCTAAGATTTTAAAAACATCTTCTAGGGTCTGGTTAAATAGTTTACGGAATATTGAGTTACCCTTCTGACACCGCTTCTTATGTGGATTGGCCTAGTTCCTTCGTGGATTTTGATTGATGTTACTGTTTCGCTATATACAGGGTGTCCCAGAACTAACAGTACATAGTTAAACTGTAGATTTCCTGAGTCAAAATATTACGATTTAGCCATACTTACCTTAGTCCAAAAGTTCGTACTAGCCGAGATACAGGGTGTTAAACTTTATTTTTTCAAATCGATTTTCTTTAATAACTTTTTTACTAAATAATATTTTTGCAAGAAATAACCAGCGTGTAAGTTTTTTTGAAATTTGCAAGACGATTCCGTTGAAAAATTTGATGTACAATGTACAGGGTGTTCTTTGGACCACTACCATTGCATTAAAATCATTAGTGTATTTTTTTGTGCCTCGGTGTATACTTAAGCAGGTTTTTAAACAGATTATTGTTTTAATTATTAAATAATTATTAATAACAAGCCTACTATAATAAACAATTTTAAGTTTGATTTACTATTTGTGAATTTTAAAATTTTAACTTATAGTTGCTGAGAGCGCCATGAAATTTCATATATTTTTTTAATAAATATTAAAATATAAATTTTCTTTAAAACAATAAAAAAATACTTGCACTAATAATGTATAGGTACTTACCAGTTTAAAAAAAACTCATACGAAAAGGTTTTTGTTCCTCATTAAAAACATAGCCCTACACAGTTGCAATAACAGACAATAACTAACAATTATTTTAACACACTTATGATAATTCAAGGACCACAAATTATGTGAATCAGAAGATTCTGCCGTAAAAGAAGAACAACAGCAGAACGTGGAAGTTTATAAAATTAAAACACAAAATTTTAATTCAAGAAAATGTGCAAGATGTAATAAAAATTGGCATACATCTTTAGATGATTGTCCAGCTATAAACTTTCAATGCAAAAAATGTTCATTAAAGGGGCATTTTACACAATATTGCAGAACAAAATCTGTCAAACACACAAATAATAATAGTGATATTCAACAAAATCAAACCATTGGACATTTAATCATAAATTCAATAAATAAAAACCCAAAATATATATGGGTAGATGTCTGTTTAGATGGCAACCAAAGTAAAATTTCTTACCGAGCTATACCAGATACTGGTGCCGAAGTTTCCGTTGCAGGAGAAGAATTTTTAAAATCCCTGAATATTTCAAGAAGAAATTTACAATATTCTTATCAAAATTTGAGTACAGCTGATACTTAACCACTGCATATACTTGGATATGTAAACTGCAATTTCAAAACTTATCAACAACCATTCAAATATATATATGCAAAGGTGTACGAGAACTTTTATTGGATAAAAAATCATTAATCGAGCTGGGAATTATTCACAAAGATTTTCCAAATCCACTTCCAAAATCTATTTGTGTAACAAATGTGACTTAAAAGAAGATAATTATGAAAAAATTAAAGAAGATTTGATAAAAGAATTTCATGATGTTTTTGACATGGAGAATTTAAAACCAATGGATGGACCACCAATTCACATCCACTTAAAGTCAGATGCTGTTTTACATTCTATTAGCTGCCCTAGAAAAATACCATTTTTTTGGAGAGAAAAAGTCAAAGAAGAATTGGATGATATGGTCAAAAAAGGAATTGCTAAACCACTAGACGATATTCCTACTGAATCAGTAAGCCCTTTAGTTGTTGTTGAAAAGTCTAATGGAAAATTAAGGATTTGTGTTGACTATACAAAACTTAATCCATATATTTTAAGACCTGTCCATCCATTTAAATGTCCATGGGATGCAGTTTCCAATATACAAGGAGATTCAAAATATTTTACGACACTAGATGCTGCGAGCGGTTATTGGCAACTTCCCTTAGATGCATGGGCCTTGTCAGTTCCGGTGACGAATTTTGCAGACGTGGAGATCAAGCATTAGAAAATATTGGTAATATGGAAAAAGTAGTGGATGATATTCTATGATATGACAAATCATTTGAAGACCATTACAATCGTATTCGAAAATTGTTAATACGTTGTCGTAAAAATTCAATAACTTTAAATTCCAATAAATTTGTTTTTGCCAAATCAAAAGTACCATATGTTGGGTATATTGTTGGCAAAGACGGAATTGAAGCTGATCCAAAGAAAATTGAATCTATAAAAAAAATTTCAACTCCAAAAAATTTGACGGAATCAATTGGGTTCATTCTCTGATGAATTGAGTTCAGCCGCTAATCCATTAAGAACTCTATTAAAAACTAAAAATCAATTTTTATGGACCTATGAACACGACAGAGCTTTTGAAAACGTCAAGAGTGCTTTGACAAAACCACCAATACTGTCTCATTTTGATCCTAAAAGAATTTCCGCTATACATACTGATGCTTCAAAATTAAATGGTCTTGGATTTATACTAATGCAAAAGCATGAAAATAATTGGACAATGGTTCAATGCGGTTCAAGATTTTTATCAGATGTTGAATCAAGATATTCCATGGTAGAACTTGAACTTCTAGGAGTTGTTTGGGCCATAAACAAATGCCGAACTTATCTACTGGGTTTAAACGAATTTTCGATTTTTACCGATCATAAACCATTAATTACCATCCTAAATGACAAAAATTTAGACAGTATAGAAAATCCACGAATTCAGAGACTAAAAGAAAAATTATGTAGTTATCGATTCACAGCCTTCTGGAAGAAAGGTAAAGAACATCAAATCCCTGACGCATTGTCAAGATGTCCAGTACAAACACCCACAAAAGAAGATATGCTGGCAGAAGAATCTACTCAACAGATAATTTCCTTTATTGCCCGTCAAATTTCTATTGCTGACAATATTGAAGAAAGTTACAGAAAATCTCATCTACAAGATTCACTTCTGATTAACTTACAAAAATCTGCTGAAAAAGATAATGAATATCAAAAATTAATAAGCCAAATTAAATAAGGCTTTCCAAAAAATAAAAGTGAGTTAAAAATTAATTTATTTCCATACTGGAACATGAGAAATTATCTAAGTGTAGATAGTGGTTTGGTATTAAAAAACAATCAAATTTTAATACCTAAAGATAGAAGAAGAGAAATCTTAGAGAGGCTTCATGATTCACATCAAGGAATAGAAAGAACAAAAAGACGTTCAAGACAAACAGTATTTTGGCCAGGAATAAATAGTGATATCAAAAATTTGATTGATTCTTGTCAATTATGTTTGCAATTTAAACCATCACAGCAAAAAGAACCAATGATTGTCGATCCACCAGCTACAAGACCATTCGAAGATGTGTCAACCGATCTATTTACATGTAATGGAAAATATTTTATAGTATATGCAGATAGATTTTCTGGATGGCCAATAATTTGCCAATTTGGAAAAAATTCTCCTAACACCACAGATGTAATTACTTTTCTCAGAAAAGCATTCTGCGATACAGGAGTACCGGTTAGATTAAGATCAGATTGTGGACCCCAGTTTGATTCTTATGAAATAAATCAATTTTTGCAGAAGTGGAACGTGAACCGATCTCCTTTAACTCCTCATTACCCTCAAAGTAATGGTCATGCTGAAGCAGCTGTAAAAGCTATAAAAGATTTGGTCAGAAAATGCATATGCGAAGGATACTTAAATGAAGAAAAATATTATGCAGGCCTGTTAGAATGGCGAAACACTCCCAAAATAGAAGGTTTTTCGCCAGCTGAATTACTCTTTGGCCACACATTAAGATCTTTGGTACCAGCACATTCCAAAATGTTTCAAAGAAAATGGATTGACTTGGCAAATGTATACGACCGTAAAGCAACACAACAATTAACAATGAAGAATAGTTATGATCAACATTCAAAGAGTTTGGTGGCCATCCCTATTGGCAAAACCGTATGGATTCAAGATTGGCGTTCTAAACGGTGGAATAGAGTTGGAGTTATTGTTGATATTGGACCATATAGAAATTACACCATCAAACTACCTAGTGGAAGAATTTTAATTAGAAACCGAAGATTTATTCGATTGGGGGAGAAGAAAGAGATTGAATGATGTAAAAAGCTTGAAGGGGAAGATGATGTGATATAATTCACATTGTATAGTTGTTTATGTTATATTTTGATTTTTTGAAGTATTCATGAAGAAGTTGTCATTAAATTGATATAAATAATAAATTATTCTCAATCCATTAAAATAAGAATATCACAATGAAGAGAAGCAAATACTCTCATACCAATCTCCTTTCTGAGTTAAGGATTTTTTCTAAATATTGGCACAACTATTTCACAATGGACGAGCAAAGCTATTTGAATTTATTATCATTGACCACTCCCTCCATACAGAAAAAGGATACAGTGATGCGTCAAGCTATTTCCCCACATGAAAGGCTTACAGCATATTTTGATAAAATCTTCCAAAAATTGACGGTTCATGTCTCGGTTCGTTTCGCTTACGCACACGCACAGCGGAAAACTGATGAATTAACCTTAATATGCTACCACACACGCTAAGTTTGACCTGTTCAGGCAGGTCTTCACAGTTATTCAAAAAGGTTTTTCAAATAGGATTTTATGGCCTGTACAGTCCAGCGGCGGCCTCAAGGATTTCGCCACACACGTTAAATTCTCAAGGCCAGGACTGCGCAGTCCAAACCTTAAGGAAAAACTGTACCTGTGTGGCTACCTTAAAGGGCGAGAACTGAATTCTCGCATTGGGCTTGCATGTATTGACCCCCACTATTATACATTACATAACGAGAGAAGCAATTGTATCTGCCGTCTAGAGCGCGAGAGGCCAGCGGTCGTCGCAAAAGTGACGCTGCTCTAGGGTCAAATCAAGACCGACAATGAATTATTATTTATAAGGTTGTCGTTTCTTATACGCTCTTCTATTATATACAAATAGGTATATAATATAAGATGCCGCTTTTCTAGTACATAGGTACGCGCAAAATATATTACTTTTGATACAGTCTTACCTATCCTACAGGACTGGCGCTAGTTACGCCAAGAGTTAATAGTGAACTACACAGGCATTTAGATAATTAAATTATTGAACTGTTGCTGGTTTGTATTATAAGTTAAGTTCCAATAATTCACAGACGGCTTTTTAAAAACTAATTTTCTTTATTTAGTAAAACTTGTTACTACTACTATGCTACTACTGCTATAGCTAGAACTTGAATGAATTATCTGATTATGAAATGTGCTTTTATATGCTGACCTTTCACTTAAATGATAACATAATGATATAATGTTAAAAACAACTTATTAAGATATTAAACTAATGATGTACATAATGATATTTGGTTCTTAATTATAATGTTAAAAACAACTTATTAAGATATTAAACTAATCATGTTTGCATTCCAAAGTTTAAAAGCAATTTACTTATCAATAACAATTTCATAATTGTTATTGATTTTCTTAATGTTCTTTTAAATACTAATTATTATTATTTTTTAACACAGAATAAGGTGGATGTATAGAAGTACATTACTCCTCCTTCCTTAAAAAGAATCGTGTCCTCACGATTTCTCTTGTAATTCTATATCTTCATCTAATTGTTTATCTTCTTCTAACCATCTTTTAATAGTATTTCTAGATATTACCTTATTTCTAAAATATTTTTGAAAAATATAAACTATAGTAACGATAATCAAAAGGAGAATAAAAAACAATAAATTATTATGCCCATTTTTCTGAAAACTGTAGGTTTCTAATTCTAATGGTTGAAAAAGATTTTCATTAATTTTTTCTGGCTGCAATACATGATTTAAATTCAAATTTATTTTTGAAGTGCTTCTAAAAGGTTTTAGTTCAAGATGATAATGTTCAATAGTATTAATTTTTGTTTCATATCTGTTTTGATTAAGAACTACTGTACAATTTGATTTAACAATGTTACAGTTTTTCACGTCTTTACGTACTATCTTTTGACACAACTCTAAGATAGGGTTAGTTTTTGAAGTGCAATAAATAATTTGTTTATTCTCCGTTTGTATGACATAATTATAGGAATTAGAAATTTCATGTTGAGTAATATTAAAGTTATTAATTTGATTATAGCAATACCATTTATGATTATTATTTTTACACGTTTTAAACCAATCTGAATTACAGACATAACTTGAAGGTATTGTCATTAATAAATTATCATAAGGAATTGGATAAACAATTGACATTTTACAAGTGTAATTCCTAAAAATTGGAATTCTTATAACTAAAACTAATACATTATCTTTGATAAGAATTGCGGTTTTACATAATTGTACTAACTCTAAAGGCTGTCCTAATGGCCATAAAAAGGATTTAGGATAGTGTGTTCGTAAGTATTCCCAAAGTAATTTAATTTCAGTCGGATCCAAAATTTCTAAATTTAGTGTTTCGGTCTGGGAAAATGATTTTGTTCTTTCTAACATTTCTAGGTAGTTTTTAATTCTTTGTACTTGTAAATTAATACTCAAAATATTCCATGTTTTATCAGTTTCATTATATCTTTCGGTAAGAACTCTTTGTAGTTCGCCTGAATGAAAATTGATATTATTTATAAGATCATTGTATTTGTTTGAAATGTGTTCGGCTAATGAACTATAATCATTTAATCGAGATGTTAATTTATTTTGATTTCGTGTCAATATGTCGAAGTGTTTATTTATTTCTTGTAGATCTTGCTCGTCAAGATTTCCTGTTACGAATTTTATTCCTGTACCCAAGAAATTTGCTAAGCCGCGTTTTTCACGATTAGGAATTAATTTATGATATGTAGCAAAACAATTTGATATTAATTCGTTTGTTGCAAAAATCTGTTGTTTTACATAAAAGTTTTTTGATCTATTTATAATACTAAATGATTGATTTAAAATTTGCAATGTTTCAAAAGTTTGGGATAAGTTAAAATTTACATAGGTAGAATGAAGGTGGTCTTGTATGTAGGTTTGGTTAGATAGCGTTTCTAAGTATGTAGTTGCGTTAATTGGTGTTATTTCCAGAGTTTGAACAGTCTGAAGAAGTAGGAATCTGAAAAGAAAGATTCTTTCTTAATCTCTTTATATGTCTTATATGTGTATTAGTATTTCGATTTTGTTTGGTTCCTACTATTAATATTGGTCCTTTTTGTCCTTTTATGGTTTGCTTTTTGTAAAGTGGTTTGTTCTTAGTATTAATTTGTTTGTCGCGTATAAAAACTATCTGGTTATTTGAAGTGGATGGCATTGAATCGGGTGATACAGGATTTTGGTTTTGTGTCCTTTTTTGTTGATTTTGTAATGTTTTTTGATAAATTTGTTCATAAAAAGGTAAAATCTCATTTTTGCGTTTTTGATTATATTCTTCGTAAACTGTCATTTCACTAATTTCTGGTTCAAAGAAACAAGGTGAGTTTATGAGAGCAAATGGTGGATAACCAGTTGTGGAGTGGATGCTATAATTATAATTTAAGATTACAGTAATCATAAGTTGAGCTAAGGATTCATTAGGGGTATTTTGATTTTGAATCCTTAATTTTTCTGTTAATGTGGAGTGTAGCCTTTCTACGATACTATTTGAAGTAGAGTTACAAGGGGTAGTAAAATGAGTGTCTATGTTAAAAAGAGAACAGAATTCTTTCATTATATTATTGTTAAATTCTTTTCCATGGTCAAAGACTACTTTTCTTGGGTAACCATGTTCAGAAAAGAAATGACGAAGTTTATTTAAGATTGTTATGGCATTTTTATCTGATATGGCATAAGCTTGTGCAAATTTAGAAAATGAGTCTATGATAGTGATAAATAGTTGACTACTAAATTTATAAAGATCGATATACAGCGTTTCAAATGGTTTAGGGGCTATTAAAGGTCCTTGAAAATTTAATTTGTAAGGATTTCGGTCGTATTTATTTATTAAACATAATTCGCATTTATTTATGTAATATTGGATGGACTCTCTTAATTGGGGCCAATAATATTTTGTTTTAAGATGATTATAGGTTTCGATTATACCATTATGATTTTGTGAATGATACTGTGAAATAATTTCTTTTTGTTGCGTTTTGAGAACAATGTCAGGTAATAATATTGTTGAAAATTTTATGCGTATTTTGCTATTGCCATTTTCCTGTAAAAATTTAATAAACTCAGGAGTTTCATCACGGATAAATAAACAAAAGGTTTTATTGTCAGTTAAATGTTCCGTTAGGATTCTCATAAAGTGTGCATTTAAAGAATCTTTGTTAACTGTTATTACTTTATGGTTCTTTTCGAAAGGGTGGCTAGAGAAAACGTGATAATTTTGACCAATTTTAATGACTATACGTTGGTTACTGTAATTAATAGGCAATTCCGAAATAGACAGATTAACATTTAATGCACCACTGTCACTTCGATGTTTGGTGTGTCATTTGTGTCATTATTAGCAATATTTGATTCAGTTTCTAATGCGTTAATTTGAATTCGTGATAGTGCATCGGCAACTTTATTTTCTTTGCCTTTCTTATACCTAATATCGAAATTAAATTCTTCAAGTTTGAGTTTCCATCTGGTTAATCTTGAATTGGGTTCTTTAAAAGATGTGTACCATACAAGAGGATTGTGATCAGTTTCGATTAGAAATTTTTGTCCGTATAGGTAGGGTCTAAAGTGCTTAGTTGCTTCTACGATAGAAAGAAATTCTTTTTCAATGGTAGAGTAATTTCGTTCGGCTGAATTAAGAGTTCGAGAATAAAAAGCTATAGGGTGATCATTTTGAGATAAGACGGATCTTATGGCTACATTAGAAGCATCTGTGGTAAGGTTAAATGGTTTTGAAAAATCCGGGTAAGCTAGAACTGGCGAGTTTGTCATTAGTTCTTTACATTTCTCGAAAGCGTTAACATAATCTGGATCTGTGGGATTTAATTTAGTGTTTTTACGTAGGCATTTGGTTAAGGGTTGAACAATTTTCGCAAAATTTTTAATGAATTTTCTATAATATCCAACGAGACCAAGGAATGCTTTTATTTCTTTTTGAGTTTTTGGAATAGGATATTTTTTAATGCACTCTATTTTAGATGGATTTGGTTTTATACCTCCTGAGGTTATTACATGGCCCAAAAATGGAACTTCTTTACACAAAAATTCGGTTTTATCTAATTGGACTTTTAGATTGACTTCCTTTAATTTTTGAAAGATGGTTCTAATATGAAGGATATGATCGTGAAGTGATTTAGAAAAAATAATAACATCGTCCATGTAAACAAAGCAGAATTTAAAAAGATATTTTCTTAAAATTTCATCCATCATCCTTTGGAATGTGGCGGGGGCATTTTTGAGACCAAACGGCATTCTTAGATATTCATAATGACCGTTGTTAACAGTGAAAGCTGTTTTCTCAATAGATTTAGGGTCCATTTCAATTTGATGAAAACCTTGGGCTAAATCTAAGACAGTGAAATATTGACATTTTCCCAGGTTATCCAGAATTTCTTCTATTTTAGGTAATGGAAATTTATCCTCAATTGTATTTTCATTTAATTTTCTGTAATCGATTACCATTCTAAATTTTTTTTTTCCGGAGGCATCTAGTTTTTTCGGAACTATCCAGACTGGTGCGGAAAAAGGAGAGATAGAAGGTCTTATAATTTTATTATCAAGAAGTTTTTGAATTTGTTTATTTATCTCTGGTAACATAGATGGAGGGTGTCGAAATGATTTTACATAGATTGGTTTGTCATCTTTGGTACGGATATGATGCTTGACATGGCTAGTGAAAGACAAGTCAGATTTATCAGTGTACATGATTGGTGAAAATTCTTTACAAATTTTGATGACTGCCTCTTTTTCTTCAGAATTCAGGTGGCTTAATCTAAGAGATTCAATTACATGGGGATTCTTAATATTTGTAAAATTTGTTTGAATATTAAAACATTCTGAAGGGATTACATTATACCTTGCTTTGAATTCTGTGACAATCGGTTCGTCAAAGGGATTAGGTATCTCGCAATATCAATTTTTTATGTGGACTAAACAATCTGGAAATGTGTAATTATGTAATTCAAATGAAGGTAGAAGTCCAGTACCAAAATTCTGATTGACAGGAATTTTTAATTTATCAGATGAATGGGTTATTTTAGGTGGTGGTTTGGTCATAGCAATATGAAATGGAATTAACTTATTTTTCAGGCGTAGTTTATTTGTAGAATAATCAATAGAACCTTGCATTTGTTGAAATATGTCACTGCCTATAAGAGCATCGTAATGTTCGTGCCAGTTAATGACGTGAAAGTCTATAATATTTGTAATACCTAATTCACTTAAGAGGGGGTATCTAAAATTATATTTTTCTATAATTTCTCTGTTGCAAGAAATTACTGAAAAGGGCTGTTCATATATGCAATCTGGAAGTAAGTTAGCAAAACGAGGTGAAATGATTGAATGTGAGGCACCAGTGTCTATGAGAATTTTAATGTTTAATTTTTGAAGATATAAGTAAGGGAGGGATGAAAGACGACCAATGTGATTTAAGTCGATTCTAGATGTCTCGAGACTTCCTGAAAATTTGAATTATTTTCAGTTTCATCTTCCCAGGTGAGTTCTGGTTGGATAGGCAAATATTGGTTTGATTCTGTATCAAAATAGCATGGAATTGGTGCAAAATCTAAAGTTTCCGACTCAGAGTTTTCGGAAACCTCGGAATTTTCTTGATGTGTTTCTAAATTAGTTAGTTCTTCGAAATGTTGTTTAAATGGTGCAGTTTGTCTAAAGAAATTGGGATTACGTTGCTGATATGCTTGTTGAAAAGGTGTTTGTTGAGATGTTGATGGTAATGGTTTAAATACTGCGGTGGATACTCCTGACATAGGTGTTGGTTTCGAATTAGGTGTGGGATGTTTAAACATTGGCGGTTTTCTGAATGCAGGAATATTTGAGGGGAATTTTTGATTTATTGGTTTTGATTGAATATTAATTGGACCTTGTGGAAATGATTGTTGTCTAAAGTTTGGAGGAGGAAAAAAGGTTGTCTTTGTGTGTTTTGATTTTTTATTTGAGGTTGTGAAAAATTTTTAGGTTGATATCTGTTAAACATTTGATTTGTTATAATGTTATAATTAGATATTTTGTTTTGTAAGTCTGTCATGGTTTTTGGTAGTTCTTGAATAAAGGCAGGTCGTAGGTCATCTGGTGAATTGGAAACTACCGTTAAAATCGCTGTTGACTCTGCTTGGTCTAAATGAAAAATTTTTAAGTTTACGTCAGATATTTCACAGTTAATTTTAGTGTTGATTTCATTTAGGAATTTTTTAATTCGATCAAAAAATTGTTGTATATTTTCATTTTTATCATTTTTCAAATTTTGCAAAGATTGTAGTAATGATCTTAAATCAATGGGGTTTCCAAACTCTTTCTGTAAGGATGCTTTTACTTCATCCCAAGTTTTAAATTGCGGGTTACGGAAAATATATAGTTGCGCTTCCTTTCTTAATTTAGATTTTACAGCATTTAGCGCAAAATTTAATTTTGTTGGAGTTGTTCCATATGTTGTAAGAAATTCATCACAAGCGAGAATAAAATTTTCTAAATATTCGATTTGTCCGTCAAAAGTTGGTAAAAAGTCGCAGGCTAGTTTGAATGTTTCGTCAGGCATGTTTCTTTGCGTGTATGTGTTAATATGTGGTATTTGCGGTTGAATAGGAGGATTAGTAGAGTTTCTTTGAGAGTTAGATATCGCTAAATTACTTAAACTATGTTCTAACCTATCTAAATCTAAATTTTCAGTTTCTAAGGAAATTTTGGAATATAATTGAATGTCTTCTTCGGAAGTTGGATTTTCTTGGTTTTCTAAAGTTTTGAAGGAAGTAAGGTCTTTATTGGACGTGCTGCCTTCTTTTAGTTTTTGCAGAAATTTAGTTTTTATGTTGTCAGTGGTTTTGTCTTTAGCAAACATTTAAAAATTTACTTACAGAAAAAACATCTCTATGGTAGGTAATCTTCAGTTGCCGTAATAGACTTGTCCAAAGGCCGTTTGTGCGAAATGGAGAGGTAGTCTTCGGTCCCAAGTCGTGGTTGTTTTTCTGTAGTTGAACCAAGTTGACTATGGATACAATACGAAGGTTCTCCCGGAACGTGTTCTTTTTGGTAGCTGGAGGCAATATGTCGTTTCTTATGCAATATAAGACCGTCAGGATAATGCCAAACAGCTATCCTGTTCGCAGCGCCAGTTAAGTTCCAATAATTCACAGACGGCTTTTTAAAAACTAATTTTCTTTATTTAGTAAAACTTATTACTACTACTATGCTACTACTGCTATAGCTAGAACTTGAATGAATTATCTGATTATGAAATGTGCTTTTATATGCTGACCTTTCACTTAAATGATAACATAATGATATAATGTTAAAAACAACTTATTAAGATATTAAACTAATGATGTACATAATGATATTTGGTTCTTAATTATAATGTTAAAAACAACTTATTAAGATATACTAATTAATGATGTTTGCATTCCAAAGTTTAAAAGCAATTTACTTATCAATAACAATTTCATAATTGTTATTGATTTTCTTAATGTTCTTTTAAATACTAATTATTATTATTTTTTAACACAGAATAAGGTGGATGTATAAAAGTACATTACTTATATATGAGTTACTTTGTTTTGTCAGAAGTAATATACAATTATTTCAAAAGAACTCAATAGATAAATCCTATGAGACAAGAAATAAACATTTATTAATCGCCGACCAGCACTCGACAGCTCTTTATCAAAAAGGTGCCTATTATAATGGGTGCCTGTTTTATAACGTTTTACCCAACAAAATTAAATTAGCTCAGTCATTTGCTGTATTTAAAAATAAAACCAATTATTGATATGAGTCTTTATAATGTCTCCGAATTTTTTGACAATATTTAATTGTAATTTATTTTGTTCAACTTTTTTTTGTCCTAAGATTACTTAGTGTTTTATTGTTTAAATATGTTTTTCTTATTGTTAAAATTATTAATCTTTGTGACTCTTATCAATATATATTGGTCTAGTTTTACCAATATTTTATTGCAAAGTTTAATCTTTTTGGAAAAGTAGAATTTTTATATCTATATTGTGATTTTTACACTGTTTTTAAAGCGCTTTTTTTAACCTAATTATACCTAATTTTTAAATTAGATATATTGTTTTTATTTTATTTTTTATTTGTTTATTTTATTAGTATTAAGATTTTTTTGACTCACTTTCTATGTAATTTTGCATATGAAAATAAAGACTATTTCTATCTATCTATCTATCTATCTATTAACAATTTATTTTTAATATGTCTGGTTTCTTAAGGGAAGAAATGCTTGCCTCGCTTAAATAAACCGCACGCCCTTGTACCTAAGTCTCATTTCAAAATTAGATATCCAGAAAAATTCAATATTATTTGGAAGCAGATGTTGCCATTATGTCAGGTAAACTTGCTTTGAGTAAAGATAATATTATCGAGAAAATACGTTTTCAAGATTTGATATAATTTTTTCTGTATGGAAATCTGAAAAGCAAAACAAACAGAAGAAATCCACACCTCATATTCAAAGGCTAAGGTAAAAAATTACTTCAGGGTATTAGAAAATGGAAAGTACAAAGAAAGGAGCTTTCTGCCTTTTCGCTCCTTTTAAAATAATATTTTTCTCGTGCAGAGTAGTAGGGTTTTTAAGAGAATAGGCAATATGTTTAAAAAGGAAATTCTAAAAAGTCAGGATAAAAATTAAACTTTTTTATTAAATTAATTATTTTGTTTTTTTTTTAATTTCAGGTACATAGAATTAACTTCAAACACTAGTCGATCGTCCTAACAATATTTTTGGTGAGTTTTTCGAATGTTTTCACAAATTTTTATCTAAAACACTCTAGACATTAAAACTAATTATTCTATTTAATTATTTCGACGTTCTTATATATCCTAATAAATTATGCTACTTAGATAATCATATTAAGTAAAAAATATACTTAATTTTGACATAACTTACTTGGCATAACATGTCTATAATAGAAATAAGAAAAACACTTAAATACATTTAAAGTTATTATAAATGGCATTACCGTTGAAATAGATATATAAATATATAAATCAAAAAAATTTAAAAAAAAATAAAAAAATTGTATATATTTCTTCAATTATGTGTTTTTGTGTTTGCAGCAATGCAAGCAATTCCTTATGTCAAATTTTGACAGTCACCCTGTATGTATGTTGGCCCTGATAAAAATATATAATTTGTTGACATTTGGATAGGCTTTTTTTTGAGTTATATTAAATTTACTATTAAAGTGCACTAATAATAATCGACTTGGCCCAGGGTTTTGTATACTTTAATGTAAATTTATAATTTAAATTACCCAAGAACGGCTTAACTATATAAACAAATTATATGTTTTTAAAATCAGGGGAAATATGTATTTCATTCTTACAGAAAATATACATGATATATATTTACTTAAGAAAGTTGATATGCAAACTTCACATAAGGAATGACATCTGACATATTTCAAAAGATAATATTGAAGAGATTATGAAACTTTTGTATTTAAAGTTTTTTAAATATATCACCTATATTAACCCCTTATAAAGGCTATTCATTATTTACGCCCATAAAAAATCAAACCAGACAATAAAGTCATTTAATTTTTGTACCACTTTTTAAAAATTTGCAAAAATTGATATTTTAGAATTTTTAATGCCATTGATTAAAAAATCAAAATTTTAAAAAAATTCTAGTGGGTTGTATAGAATATTAGGTTTAGCAAAAAATAGCAAAACATTTTAGTAGCACCTAAACTTTTCTCACAAGAGATATTTGGTTGCCTGCTTGGAATCAAGATTTTATCAGGATTTTGGCCATAAATAGTAAACTACCTAAATATAACTATGTTTTATATTATCTCACAGCTAGCATTAAAAAGTCCAAATACATATTTTTATGTAGTAGAAGAAGAATCTCCACCAAAAATCGTTTGTTTGTGTAATTTTTGTCCCAAAGTAAAAAACAACGATCGAGCATATAGTTGATTTTCACTTCGTCCACCATCTTGGATTTAAAAATTGCCACCAAAAAGAAAAAACCTTTTCAATTACAACGCAATTTGTTGAACTCAAATCGGTAAAGTATTTTAAATATATTTTATAGGTAATTAGTTTTTTCTTATTTTCTTGGGCTCAGTCAATAAACCTTCTGGACAAAGTGAATAAAAATATATATTAATTAATAACACGGCAATCTTTTTCATTTCGTTTTTTATTTTTTTAACGCCAAATTCCCTTGATACCAAAGAAGCCAATAAAATTTTCAATTTTTGTAAAAAGAAAATTGTGACCAAAATTGTAGGTTCTACGAAAAACTTTATACGACATTTTTTGCTAACCATAATTTTCTATACCAACCTCAAGAATTAGTTTTAAAAGTTTATTTTTTTTAGTGGCGCATAAAAATCTAAAATGTTTCTTTTCCAAATTTTAAAAAATGTCAGAATTTAAAATTGAATACTTTATTGTCACTTTTTTATATAATTTTTCAATTTTTAGGAATTTTGGTTCGGTTCGGTTTTTTTCTGGTTTTTCGGGATTCTTTAGGACGTATACGGACAATTTTCATTTCTATTTTAAATATCTAATAATGCTGGATACCATAAACACAAAAATACATCAATCATTTGGTAAAGGTTTAAAGCTGTTTCTCATCAAAAGATAACAAGCTGATAATAAAATAAAGAAAGACAGTAATGTATATTCAAAATTAAGAATCCAAAAAGCCATCAGATAAACTGTCCTGTTGCAGTATAAAACTGTGTCGTTTTTGGGATCTGGATCATAATTTGGTTGGTACTCTTTATATACTTCATAGGTACCTAAAATTACAAGAACCAACTATAAAGTTTTCGATAAATGGATAGAAAAGATTATCTCCCTCTAGTTAAAAAAAAATAAAATTTGATAGGAAGGCCCAAAACAGGACACAATTTTTAAAACTTATTAGGTCATATAAATTTTCCTTAACAATTGAGGAACACAAGTAACAAAGGGGATAAGTGCCACTTTTCCTAAAAACGAGATTTTTACATGAAAGATTCTATGGGCCATCGACTTTACCCTATCAAACGTGCTCGCAGGACTACTAATTTCGTAAGCAATCGGGCAAATAGACGACACTTCCGGCAAGTGATCGGTAATTTTGTTGTCATCAATTGAGAACTGTACGAGAAAAAAAACTGTAATATTAAAGATATTCAACTTCTGGTTAGAAACAGTTTTAAAATATGCGCAAATGCCTGCCACCTTCTTATTTCATTTGGAATTCCAGGAATTTTAATAAAAATTTTGGAAAAAGAATGCTTTACTAAACTTAAGTTGAAAAAGATTAAGACAAAAGAAATGGAAAATAAGAGAAGTTTATTAAGGGTTGAAAATTATGAACAGAGGTCTTACATAACGTTTTAACAAATACTCGCATTAATATGCAATTTTCAGATTTTTATGTCATGATTTTTCACCAAGGATGTCAAGAACCAGACTATATATACATTTCATTTGTTTTGTCTTAATCTTTCCTCATACTTAAGTTTAGTCAAACACTCTTTTTCCTAATTTTTTATTAAAATTCCTGGAATTCCAAATGAAATAATTTGCATTTGCGGATATTTTAAAACTGTTTCTAACCAGAAATTGAATATTTTTAATATTACAGTTATTTCTTTCGTATAATGGATAAATTATTTTTTGTAGAGATCTACAAAAAACGACTATTCGGTAAAACTTTATGTATCTATATTTATATTTTAAAACCTCTAAAAAACTACCCTTAGGTCACATTTATAACCCTTTTGTTTAATTAAAGTTTAGTGAAACACTATTGTCACGAGCAGTTTTGCTGGAATTTCAAATATAATAAAAGTCTGCACATTTGAACAACCCAGAAGTTGAACTTTTTCTATAAACGCTTTTTTTTACAGTGCTTAATTGTATAAAAATATTTAAGTTGAACTTTTTTTATAAACGCTTTTTTCTTTACAGTGCTTAATTGTATAAAAATATTTAAGTACATGGTTTTATGTACAAGTGGGGATCAAACTTAGTATTATAGAGTATTAACATTTTAAAACAAGTTAACTACAGGTTAGGCAAAAAATTAATTTAAAAAAAAAACGTTTTTTTTTTAAATTTTTTTTAAAAGTTTGGTTAGGTTTTTTCCTAATTTTATTTTATAGAACGAATGATTCTTTATATTTTTATCTTGCACTTTTTTTGAAAAAGTTATTAGTTTTCACGAAAATCGCAAAAAACAGATTTTTAGGACCTTTGGGGCCTTATATCCAGCGAACTTAAGGGGGATTTTAGCGGAGAATATATGGGGAACTTAATAAGATGACAGTAGTTACGTCACCGCTTTGATATATGACGGGTTCAATAACCTCTTAAATTCTGTAGCTAACCTGTTTTATAAAGATCTTGATCCAAAGCCATATCATAATATACTAACCTAATCCATGCCACAAAACATTAAAACAAAGTAAGACTCCAGTTGCCCAAAATGCATAGTTACTTTCCATTCTACTAAGAGCTTTTGATACTGCTCCCAAAAAGCCTTAAAATATATATAAAGTTAAACTAAAATATTTAAAAACGCCCGACATATATTTTATTTGGCTGCAAGTAGTACCTTTATTAGTTCAGTTAACATGCTTTGCATTGTAGCTAGTTTTTCAAGAGTTTTATAGTTAAAAAGGGGGTTGTTACAACAAGTTTTGCATATATAGCTGGAATAAAACAGTAGATAACGTTTAAAGATTTATTGTTTCTTGAAGTATTCTCCACGAAAATTAATGCAATTTTGCACGCGCTCAAAGCAGTTGTCAAAACTGTAATTTTACTCGTTTGTTGATACTGTTAAAATTACATTCTTGAAGGCGTCGACTGCTTCGTTTGGCGACTGAAATCTTTAACCACGCAATACATTCTTGATTTTCGGAAAAGTATAGAAATCGTTGGGACTTTGGTCAAGGCTGTATGGAGGGTGGTCCAACAATTCGATATTTTATTGGGTTAAAAATTCAATGGTTTTTTGTGCTATGTTCGAACTTCGTCGTGCGAGGTTCGTTTTTCGAATCTCAGCGATGACTTTCGGCAAACAAATGGTGATGGACCAATCGACAGTAACAGCCCTTTAATCTTCCAGAAAAATTGTTGCTACATGACCTACTTTTGAGACAAATGTCGCGAACATCTTTTTGTATACGGAGAACGGATGATTTTTATTGCCTTTTCTTCATCTTGAAACACCCAAACAGATGAATGACGTTTATTTTCGGGTTCATATGGTTTTGATGTACACGTTATTCGGGTTTCCTGCCTCAAAACGGTATAGAGTTTTCTGACACCAACTGTATCCTAGCTTCTTTCTGTTCGGTTAACAGATGCGGTATCCACCGGGAAACTAATTTTCTTACTAGATTTTGAATTGAGGTACTAGAAGTCTCCAATGAAGCTTCAATCTCGCGATATGTCGATCTTCCGAGATAAGCATGCGCACAGCATCGATATTTTCCTGAGTAACAGCCGTTTGTGGTGCACCTGGCCTTGGATCGTCGCTAAGAATACCAATGACAAACTGTCGACTGATGTGGTGCTTCATTAACGAAAACAAAAATCAACTCGGCAAGGCATTCTTGTTGAGATAATTTCTTTCGAAAATTGTATAAAATTATAGCCTGAAAAAGTTAATTCCATTTTTCAACTGACATGTTAACTTTTAAATTCACGCTAGCTATAAAGCTATATGTAGCGCAATAAAATTTTGAACTTAGGTTAATAAAAGATTTGAGTTAAGTTTTAGTAGCAACGTGCGATCAGTACCCACTATGTTAATAGTAATATAGTAAAATATAGCCCTCGTAGTAATGATTAATTTGTATAATTGATCTTAAATTGGCTGACTGAAAACTGCGAATTATATCTGAAACTGAAATTCACATTTTCGTCGAAAGCTTACAATACTTCATGTTGTATAGACTATTATAAAAGAAAAACATGTTAAATAGTTTAAATATGACAGATGCATTACACAGACAAACGCACAGACAAAGAGTTCAGACACATAACACGTGATCGTTACATTACATAGTTATGTACCTACCTGAAACAATAAGAAAAATTGGTATTAAAATGTTCAGTGGACAGCTATTTAAGTTGATCCAGCCTAGTGCGAATTCTCCAAAAAATATGGCATATAGAAAAACTAGTGATCCATTTATTCCAGCTAAAACAGTTAATAGAAACGTCTTTAATGACTAGCACAACTCTAACAATGTATTAATTTAATCTAAATTATTAAAATTAAATCTAATTTGCGCTGCTCTGTCTATTTGTAGTAAATAATTGTCCTTATTTATTACATTGATGATACTTTTACGTCACTGCATATCCATAAAAATTATACTATATATGCTTGCACCTCAAAAAAATCGCGCGGTAAAAATTTGGCGGTAAAGGTTTTGCTGTAAGTAGCAGCCGCGTACCGTTTAAAACACAAGCCTCTCTTTGTGGCAAAGGCTGTTAAAAAACAATTTAAAGGCAAAGATCCGCCTAAATATATTATGTCGCTCTCGAAAGCCAAAGGCCTAACGTTTCCATTTTCTCCACTAACAACTATAAAAGATCTAAAAGCGTTGCCAAAGCCGAGGGTCTAAGAAACGCGATCCATAAAGGCCTTAAGTTACTCCTTAAGGAGCAGAGAGTCCTTCCTTAGTCGTTTATTCTGTAGGGATTTACTCGCTTTTGATATAATGGGACAATATTACTGTGCTGTGCTTGGTTATATGGTTATATTTTAGATTTTAAAAAAGTTATATAAACTGACCTCTACTTTATATAATTTAATGTCTTTATCGTGCTAAGGGTTTTTATTGCTGTGGTAACGTATAAAGAAACTTAAATAATGGAAGCTAAAAATACAATAATTTAATCTGCTGTAGGAATTGTATTTTTATATTATTCAAATATCATGTTTGAATTTGAAAATCAACATTACGAAACAAAGGTCGAAAAGACAAAAAATCGAATACATATAAACACCGAATTAACAAGAGATCAAAATAACAAAAGATCAAAATTTCAAAGAAACAAAAAGATAAAATATCAAAGGACTGAATAAAATTGACCAGAAAAGCAAAACCTCGAAAATAGAAAATGGCGAAAGTAAAAAAGATCGAAATTTTTATTTGGATAAGATTATAAAAAAATATATGCTAATTAGCTTAGTTTTGGTTTAGGTAAGATTAAACATAATTAGGTTAGGTAGGTTAAACCTGGTTAAGTAAGCTTAGTCTTAAGCCTTATTTACAGTATTCTGATTTTATGAAGGAGTATTAGGAGGTTGTTTCCAGTGACAATTTACCATTCAGAGTTTACTTAATTCCACACCTTGCTGTTGTGAAGGAGGAGTTTTTAATTCCGCATCAATTTCCACATCAAAAGTCATTAAAGTACTGTTTACTGGTTGGTCTCAAGCTTCAGTTGGATATTGTTAAGTCTGGTTAAATTTGGTTTGGAGGCGTCAAGTTACGTAGAGTTGAATTAGATTTTTTTTATTGCTCTTTTCGCTTTGGACATTTTTGCATTTTTTTCTCTTATTGCATTAATGTTTTGTTGTGTTTCGATCTTTTTTATTCGATCTCTTGTCTTTTCTATCTACTGCCGTTTCGACCTCTTCTCTTTCAATAAACAGTTGCTGTAAATTGTCGAAACAACTATAATTCAATTTTGTTTATTTTCGTCATAGGGACTGCAAGAATGATTCTTATTTTCGATAGACAGGTTAGCTAGCCCGGTAAATTCAATATAAAACTGTTTATATGGTAAATGCTCACGTTCTTCAACATTATAAAAATACTCTGCCAATATATGGGCCCCTAAGCTCACACTAGGTACTATAGTTATAGTGTACGTGTGAGCTAATATAACTAAAAACTGAAATATATTTTATTCAACTCCACACTAAATTACCTTTTGTTTGATACCACACAAGCCATGTTTTGACTTAAACTCAAATTTTTGAAATCCACCCCCACCCTTCAAAAAAACAAAAACTAAAATGTATTTTGTTGAACTCCGGACTTAATTACCTTTCGTTTGATATCACACACGCCATATTTTCACTTAAACTCTAATTTTTGAAATATACCCCCACCCTTTTTTTTAAATAAATTAAAATTTATTTTGTTTAACTCCAGACTCAATTACCTTTCGTTTGATATCACACACGCCATATTTTCACATAAATTCTAATTTTTAAAATCTATCCCCACCCTTTTATTTGGTTGTGGTGGATTTTGTTCATTTTTAAATGGGACCATCTCGACCCAAGACCCAGCCTAGGTACCAAATTTCATTGAAATCGGCCAAGCGGTTTTTGAGTTATGCGCGTTGGTCGTTACAGACAGACATACAGACATACAGACAGACAGACAGACAGACAGACAGACAGACAGACAGACGGCGCAACAAAAAAGTTTCAAAATCATCTGAAACGCAAAGATATATAAAAAATTTTGAAATCGGAGCAACTTTTTTTTTCTCGAAAAAATTAGGATCACCATAGCTCACACTACTATAGTATAGTACATGTGTGAGCTAAAAACAAAAACTATAATATATTTTGTTAAACTCCGAACTCAATTACCTTTCGTTTGATATCACACACGCCATATTTTCACTTAAACTCTAATTTTTGAAATATACCCCCACCCTTTTTTTTAAATAAATTAAAATGTATTTTGTTTAACTCCAGACTCAATTACCTTTCGTTTGATATCACACACGCCATATTTTCACATAAACTTTAATTTTTGAAATCTACCCCCACCTTTTTATTTGGTTTGTGTTCGGTGGATTTTGTTCATTTTTAAATGGGACCATCTCGACCCAAGACCCAGCCTAGGTACCAAATTTCATTCAAATCGGCCAAGCGGTTTTTGAGTTATGCGCGTTGGTCGTTACAGACAGACATACAGACAGACAGACAGACAGACAGACAGAAGGCGCAACAAAAAAGTTTCAAAATCATCTGAAACGCAAAGATATATAAAAAATTTTGAAATCGGAGCAACTTTTTTTTTCTCGAAAAAATTAGGATCACCATAGCTCACACTACTATAGTATAGTATATGTGTGAGCTAAAACATAGAGTATGTTGATAGGTTAGGTTATTTAGATTTTTTGATCGGGAGTATGTTTTTTTTATCTTTATTTTTCAAATAAATATTAATAGTTAAATAGTTTAATGTTTGCTTAGTTTCATCAAAGGAACTTACGCGGTGATCTTTTCTTTTGTTTTTCCTCAAAAAAATGATTCTTGTTTTCATCAGACAGCTTAGCTAGTCCGGTAAATTCTGGCTTTTCAATGTCGACCACTGTTGTCGCCGTGGTGGAACTTAAAAGATTTTCTCCAACAATGGAAGTTTCGGGTGTTTCCACTAAAGTTTCCAAACTTTTTGCATCCTTCTCCTCCGACATCTTTCCAGTCAAGCGACAGGAAGACAAACTTTTGCGATGGGTTTTTCCTGCAGATTTTTTTTTTGCGGAAATAATTTATTTGCTTTGACGGTTTTAAGATTCTGTAAATAAAATACACTTTCAAATTAAGTATAAGAGATCCTACAAATACCTAGACACCTGTTGTTGTGGTGTTTCGTTTGTTTTCTTAGAAAATTAAATAACTCAAAGTCAGCTTTTCAAAGTTTGCGTTAAAATAAGCTGGATTTATTTTAACATGTATTAAGGGAACCATGAGTGTTTGTTTTTGTTTTAATTTGCTACCACTAAATAAGATTACTTGCTAAAATGTTATTTCTTTAAAATAAAAATAAAACATTTTTTATATTACATATTATTTATAATCAAATTTAACACGTTTAATTCCTAACAACTTTTCAAATATACACATCAAACCGTTTGGGGCACAAGGTAATTAATGAACAATTAATTATTAATTTCAAATTATACAAGGTGTTATTGAATAAGACGCTAATATTGAAGAAGGTAATTATTGGGTCGATTTTGAGAAAAAAAACAATTAACATAATATCCTAAATAACTTAACTTTTGAGATATAGGGGGTAAAAACAAAAAAAAAACACTTTCCACAAAGAGACATTTTTCAACATATAACTTGTTTTTTGAAGAATATAATAGTACGCCACTGATTTTTAAAATTATTTTTGTATTTTTTGTTGCCTCTTAACATTTTTTGTAGTAGTGGCAGAAGAAAGATTTGAGATATTTCACCACCAGTTTTTGCATAAAAAGGTAAATTATTTCATTAGCGTTTCGGTGAACATCGTTCGAAAAAATTCATTTACTGAAAATACTCAAAAGCAATTTCTGCATGAACGCCACTGGTCAAAATAAAATAAAAAACATGGTTTTTTATTAGAATTAATTCCGCTGGTTGAATAAAATGTTTGTACCAAATTTTAGAAAAATATATTTTTTTTAAATATTGTATCTCAAAAATAAGGACGTTTATAAGACATTACTTTATATAAAATATTTTTCTTAAAATGGGCCCAAGAATTACCTTCTTTAATATTGGGATCTTATTCAATAAGACCCTGTATTTTAAAAATATTGAATATAGACAAATCTAGAGGTTTCTAACGTAAAATCAGTACGAGAAAATAAGAAAGTATAAAATAAGTTATAAAATTAGTGGCGAACCTATGAAGGCGGGGCCATACTACCCTTCGTTTTTTTATTTTTTGACACAAAACTTTTTGTTTAGTTCAGTAAAAAACTTGTAATAATAATAAATATTTTTTTAAATTAATTTTTATTTTCTATAAAACGACAAATATTTATAATTTGATGTTGACCTCCAGATTTGTTGGATTTTTAAATCTTTCAAATACATTTTTAATTCAACAATTAATTTTTCGTTAAGTCATTAGTCCAACATTTTGATATATTATTAGAAATATTTAGTTTTATTCTCGCGATATAAAAAAAATCTTGAGTTTAATTTTTTACGAAATACTAATTTTCATATTTGTTACAAGATGAGCTTTTATCAATACATTTTTTTTTCAAAAAATTGCTATTTTGTCCCTTTTTTTTAAATAAACAAATTTTTACCGTAACTCATGTTGACACATTTTTATAAAACTTTCTCGAGCATTCTTGTTTCAAAAAAGAAAACAACGAAACTTTTGCAATGAAACTTCTTATTGCAAACACGCGTACTGAATTTAAAATCAATTTTAAACTTGTTAAATTTTCTTTTATTTGACTCAACCTCTAGCAAGTATAATATTTTTTTTTTAAATAAAAAATAGATGTAGGGTGTGTCTCAGGAAACACCAAAAAGTTTAATCGTGTGCAAAACAGAATGGAATTTATATAAGGCACGAAACATAAAGGGGGGTAGAAAAGGTTAAAAAAGGATTATTTTCCTGTTACATTTTGTATCAAACTTAACATTTTTTTTTTGATTTTTTGTTATAACTTCCTTAATTAATTCAAAATTTTGGATTGATTAAAAAAATACTCAAATACCAACAAAAGGTTTTTTTTCCAAAAACAGTAAAAAAAATTGTTAATATTAATATTATTCAATAATTAATATTTTTTTATTAAGAGACATTTAGGATACGCACAAAAATTTATCCAATTTTTTTGTAATTTTATTAGTTTATAAAAATAATATTTTTAAAAAAATTGACGAATTGTTATTGCAAAGGTTATTTAGCCACACTCTATCTCATTAACCTTTAATTTTTTTTGGAAATCTTAATGAATCACAAAATTATTGAAGTAGTCAACTTTGTCATTTTTAATATTCACCAGAGTGAATACCAAAAGGTGTTTACATTTTTTGTCTCCTTTTGTCATTCTCCAACATTCCTTATAATCATTTAAATTACATCCTGTCTTCGTTGTGAAGATACTAAAACTAATTATGGACAAAAAAGTTTAATATTTGTAATATTTCGGGGATTTTATTATTTTATATACCTGTCCGTAAAATCAAAGTTATTGCGGTTCAGTAAAGAATACTATATTCTAAGAACTTGAATTGTGCATTAAAATCCTTTGTTTTTTGCAAATGTTTTCTTACCTTCAAATATTTTGCTTGTTAGACTAGCCTTTTGGTCTCCTGACTCATTTGTTAGCAAAATTTTATTTTCCAATCAAAACTTATTAGTGTTGTAAGTTCCCTGTTTACCGCCTTATGCTAGTTAACCTTGGGAAACAACACAAAATACATATATATTTTTTATAATTATAAATACATTGTATAAACACTATTAGAGTAAACTTTAAGTTTATTCTCTTTGATTTCTGACATTAGACTGTGTAGCGTTAACCTCAAAAACGGTTTGCTTTAAATTTTTATTTCAAGATGACCATCACAAATATTATAAGCTAATTTTAACTTTTATAAATTTTGCCAGAAACTTGCGTCACAGGTTTATTGTATGTACTTTCTAAAAAAATAAATGATGCTTTTAAAATTAAAAATTTTTAGTTGTTGCAAGTTAAGATTTTTATTCGATATTTAAAAAAACGAATTAATACTTTTTTCAAAAAATTAATTTGTTTGAAATTCTCTAAAAAAGTTTACATACTTTTATTTATTTCGAGAAAAGATAAACAAGAAAACAAAGATTTGGCTTAAGAAAGTAATCCTTAAAAGGATATATTATATCTATGATTGCATTATTCACTTATGCCAACAAAAACTAAAGTAAGATAACTTTCCTTGAACTGACATTGATTCCAAAATCTCTCTTCTTTTGAAAACTACTCGTTTTATAAATATGACGATTCAGATGATATTCGATTGGCGTGTTTTCTTTTCCGGACTCTCTTATTTTCAAAATACTCTTAAAACTTTTCATGAGAGTTGTTTAAACCCTAACAAGGAATTCAAGTGCATTCTCAGCTGCGCAGCTTCAGTAATCTTTGAGAAAAATAATAATATTAAAATAGAAATGGACTATTCAGCGAGTAATATTATTTAGGTATCATTTTAAAATTATATATATATATATATATATATATATATATATATATATATATATATATATATATATATATATATATATATATATATAATATTTTTTTTATTTACATGGTCAAATAAGGTATTCTATTCTATAACATCCACCCCACTAAAACGAAATTGCTGTTGTTTGCGGTAAGTTTTATAATATTTCGCCTCCTATAAATATATTTTTACCAATCTAATAATAACGTACTTTCATATTTTTTCCTAGCCCTCGTAGCAATGGTTAGAAAAGGTATTATTTTCGACGAATTTTAATTTTTTTTGAGATAACGCCAAAAATGTGTTTATTTGGGTGTATTTTGACCTATCTTAGCAATATCGTCTTGATGTCTGTCTGTGTGTGTGTATGTCTATCCGTAACACGACAGCTTCTAAGACGCTGAACCGATTTTCATAATATTTTTGGGTAAAATAGTTTTCGATAATTTAACGAGCTGATTAGATTTTGGTCAAAATCCATTAATGCTAATGACAGTTTTTTGACAGTTAAAAAATTTTAAAAATGCTTACTTTTTAACGGAGCATCGTATACGGTTTTTGAAATATAGCTTACTACGTTCTGCTCAATAGTTTGCATTATAACCAAAAACTTCGTAAGAGGTTTAGTTTCTGAGATATTTACAAAAAACTGTTTATAGGGCGGATTAATGGCTTCACTTGAATGTTTCTTAATTGAAAACACATTTAAGCAGGGCCGACGGACAGTGGTATCTAGGATGTCCAAGGGAAAAGGGCCATGCAGCAAGCAAAAACCAAAAAAAAATTCTTTAGGGTTCTTAGGGAATCTAAACTCTGGAGCTTAGCACCTCATGCAAAAAAAATCATTTATGTAAAAAAATTTTGTTCTTATAGGTATTTCCAAATTTTTTTATTGGAATTAAAAACATAAGCTTTATATCAGGTAGGTTCCACCCACGTGGATCCCTCGCTCCTCTCGGGTAAAAATTCGCTTCCAAATCTGCCCTGAAGAACTCAATTTCAAATCGAACGCACAGGCAGTAGGACAAAAAGATTTTGCATTTTATAAGTATGTATGTTTACAGATCAGGGGCGTAACAAGCCGGGACATTTTTAGGGGCTTGTGCCCCAGGTTTTAAACCTATACAATGCAAAAAAAAACTACTATAGGAGGGTGAGGGGGTGTGGGGTGCAAAATGGCTTAGCACACCTCATCAGGATACAGGAAAAAATGCAATATAAAAAAAACTGAAAAAAATTGTGCTATAGATGAAAATATTAATAAAATAAAGTAATTTTTGGAAAAAATCGCGCTGCAGACAAAAATTTATGGAAAAAATGCTGCAGGCGAAAATTATTTAAAAATTAAATACTTTTCGGAACAAAAACCCGCCGCAAAAAAAAAATTTCCAAAAAATTGAAAAAAATTGCGCCACAGGCAATTTAAAATAATTAAGTACCTACTTGTCGAAACAAAAATGACTCCACAGGAGAATTTTGTAGATATAGCGAAAAAAATGGCACCGCAGATCAAATATTTTGAGGAAAAATAAGACTAAATGGAAAAGGTCTGGTATAACGCCGCAGTTGGTCAGTTAGCCCCTGATAATAATTTATGCTAATTTTAAATAATTATTTTGAAGCCCCCTGGCGCTTGGCGCCCTAGGCAGGTGCCTACGCTGCCTACGCCTAGTTACGGCACTGCTACCGGGCACAGACCTGAGCGTGCCGGTTTAAACATTTGACCTATTTTTTACTTTTTATCAAAAAAGCTTGTATTGCCTCTTATAACCATTTTATCGGCTGAAAATTTATTAGATTAACAAAAAACGTTCTAGGATTGTATATTCTATTATTTTTGCCTAAAAAAGTAATCAAACAAAAACCGATTGTTTAACTTTTTTGCGTGTATCCTTAGCTGGTAAAATCACCTCACTAGCAGGGAAACTTTACCAAATTTACAAACTTCATTTTTCAAGTAAAAAAATAAATTTCCTATAAACAAATGCTATACCACATATACATGTGTATATATAGGGAACATTCTTAAAATACGTAACGCTCAAGGAGGGAGGGCGTTTCACCCTGGCATTACAGATTAGACTCAATGTTTTTTAATGTTTTTTTTTTGAAAATGTGTTACGAAGCGAAGGGGGGTTCGAATTACCTGAATTTTTACGTAACGTAATTTATGTATGTCCCATACGTTTAAATTTCTATTCTACTAATCACATTCTTAAGATATATTTTATTTATGATTAACAAGGTTTGATAAGTGGGGTACCCAGTTTAGATTTAATTTATTATGTGTTTAGGCGTAGGTATTTATCTTTTAAGGATAAATAATAAAATAATTTAAAATATAAATATAGATATGTACTAGAATCATTTACTTGTAAGACTTATAGCAATGTTAAAAATAAACATTTTATAAATATTGATACAAAAAACATAATATATTGTCATCATTCTTTATAAAAATTCAACAAAGTTCAAAATTAATTAAGTTTTTTTACTAATAAAATTTAAACTTAATAATACACATACGGTGACGCAAAATAAGTGAAATAAATGGATAGCATTCCAAACAAATGAAAAACGGAATATCAGTGTTTATACTTTTCTAAAACATTTTATAAAAATGCAGATATTCAGATCTTCAGTCTTTTTAATACAATTTGGTATCAAGTAGAATATTTTAAATTCAACCAGATGCACACAGCACGATTTTAATGATTGGTATTTTTTTGTACTGAGGTGATTTTTCCCTTAAGGCAAATATTGTTATATTCTTAAAATTCTCAGTCACTTCATAAATCAAAGTTTAAAACAAAGAAGCTTTAAACAAAAATTAAACACTGGTTGGTACTTGTGATTGCTGTTTGGCTTCTTCTTCTCTTGTCTCTGCAGATGGACTTTGAATGGGCTGGTGAGCTTCAGGGTCTCTGTATTCTGCTTCCTCTTTTTTAGTCAAAAAATAGATGCACCCTGTAAAAAAGAAAGGCACACTAACATTATATTTCTATAGCCTTTGATTTATAGTTGGCGCCAAGACGCAATCTATGAGTTCTTTTTATCATGCCACGAGGATCATTGCTTTCTTTTTGTTGCAAACAAAGCTTAGTGTTTCAGACTACTCATCTACCTCACTCTTATACCCAGTTTCCACCTATGCGTCCCTACCCTGATTCAAAAAATACATAAGGTGACGCTGTATCTAAAACCGGTGCAAATCCATGTCCCGTCACGTGATGCGTTTTTTGGATCAGGGTGGGCACGCATAGGTGGAAACTAGATTTTAGAGAATTAATAGATCTTACTTGTCTTAAACATTGGTTGCTCCCCACCAGCCTATAATAGTTCTTTATTTTTTATTTTGTTTCTTTTGTCGGTCTGTTCAATTAAAATATTAGCTTCTATTATTATTATAATATAGTATAAGGGCCCAATTTTCAAATTAGTTTTTATACGAATTTATACTTTGTTCATACTCGTACTAGGCTTAGTTGTAGTTTTAGTCTTAACTCATCTACCAATTACTATAATAATATGTCAAGTAGTAACATAAAGCGACCTTTTCGCAAAGCCCCGGGAATCCTACTATGTCTTTCGCCGACAAATCTGCCCGTCTTCTGTAAATCAAATATATGAACCTCAGATTCAGAAGGACCTCTGTTTTAAAGGCTTTCTCCTCGAAGAGCTCTCCTCTTGCCTCTGTATACGAAAAATACACCGAGGTCTCGTCGTCGGCGCAACATCGCTCGCACTTCCGTCGCGTCCTCTTTCATAATCGTCTTCGACAAGTGTAGGACGCAGTCTCCGGTGTGGACTCTCATACTGGCTCCTACCCCTCTTCGTATTATACAGAGTAACCAGCCCCTACAAGACTAGCTGTATCTGGTCACACACTCATTCGCCTGTCTGGCGTTCCTCCATTTCTTTTGTATATATTTCTGGGCTTACTCTGCCAGGGCGGACTTAATCAGCCCTCTTGTGAGCCCTAGGAAGAGCTCTAGCTCGATTTACTTATTTTGCCGAGACACACTTCTGGCGAGTTCGTACGCTTTTTCGTCTTCTGGGACACCTATGTGGTCCATCACAAACTCCACCTCTTCCGACCAGCTCCTGTAGTGCATCCCAGCACTGTTTCACCAAGCCCGTGGACACGGTTGATTCGCCTGGTGCTTTCAGCGCAGCTTGACTGTCCCGTCCGTTTTCCATGCTTCGCTTGGTAGTACGGTCACACAATATTTCCTTCTGTCCCTTAAACGCTTCTCTGGCATCGCTAGCCTGTACGGCAGGAATCTCCTTTTCCGCCACAGTCGCGATTTTCGAATGCCCTTTCTGTCCTTTCTCCTTCTCCACACGTCCAAGTCTGTTAACCTAAGGTATGCCGTCATCGCCTCTTATACTATTCAGGGTTATGTTGGTAGTAAACCGCAAAGCTCCGGTGATGACCAAGGACCTCTGCTTGCTCTTGAGGTTTTGGCGTTCGCGTTCATTGCCCCCGGCCGGCCCACTAGACCATGAATCCACTAACCACCAATTCTTAGTAGATTCTCTTTTAGATGGCCGTGCGACCTATTAAGGTACATTTCTAATCGTATTCGCGGTGTACTCTACCACGGGAGTCACCACGAATTTGGGCAACTCAAACCAGCAGTATCCATGCTGTTGTTAGAACATGCATATTGCAACGTTTTAGGCAAGTTTTAGGTTTTGTTTACACAAAAAAAAATGTTTTTGCAATATTTTTGAATAAAAATAGAAAACTTACTCTTGAATAATATAAACCACGAATTCTTGATACATTGTGTATGCATTTCTAAGCCTGTTTATGACAAAAATGACAAGAGATGTAATGATATGAAATGTATTGCATATCTGTTACGTAGCACGGGTGGCTGCATATCTAAAAAGTTTGCGAACACGTCGGAACGTGCTGACATGCGTGTTGTCATTAAAAACGGTTACATTGATTCCCATATGCCTAGCTTGCATGCTGGCGTTTAACTCCGTGAAACACGATTAGAAATGCAGCCTTACAAGAAAGAAAGTGACAGATGCGTTAAGGCTAAACCAACAACCAAAACTAAGACAAGTCGTAAACAAAGTAAACTTTCACGTTATTACCTTTCATATATACTAACCTAGGAAAAAGCAGAATCCAAAAATAATGGCCAAGAAAATGGCATAGAGCACAACGATATACACAAATGCAAACATGTACACAGTTTTGCTGCAGTATCGTGTGTAGATGTCGCGTTCATCAAACGATGGTTTGTACACTTTGAACGTCCAGTAGGATCCTAAATTGAAAAAAACTTGAATAGTATACAGGGAGGTAACTGGTTGGAACTCATTCATTTATAATTCAGGCATTATTTTTTGGAGTAATGCTCGGACATGTAGATTCTGTTAGTTATCTAGTTCAATTAAAAACACTTATAATTGTTGTTTATAGTTAATAGGTACAATGTAGTATCCTGAATAGCACGAATAAAAAGATGCTTGATTTAGAACGTTTTAAATCAATGATGAGCTTTATTTTTAAATTTGAAGACGAAAGTTTTGTTTTGTCCTAGAAGCGGCCTTACCTAAAATAAAAAACACAATTTCCGCTGTGTATAACGAAGACTCCAAAACTGTAACTGGAAAATGAGGAGACAATTTTTCTCTCATTGCGGTAACTGATTTGGATAAGAGACCAAGGGCACCTGAAAATGGAAACAAATTTTATACGTTTTTCAATCACTTTGTTGGCAATTTTTTAAGTGTTACAGGTACAATAATATTAATCTAATAAAGTAACCACAAAAGAAAAAACATTTGAATCACATTAAATGCGTGTTAAATAAAAAAAACGCAGTAAATAATTCAAACTTTCCATGATTTTTTAAATGGTTTTTTAGCTCACACATATACTATACTATAGTAGTGTGAGCTATGGTGATCCTAATTTTTTCGAGAAAAAAATAGTTGCTCTGATTTCAAAAATTTTTATATATCTTTGCGTTTCAGATGATTTTGAAACTTTTTTGTTGCGCCGTCTGTCTGTCTGTCTGTCTGTCTGTCTGTCTGTATGTCTGTCTGTCTGTCTGTCTGTCTGTCTGTCTGTCTGTCTGTCTGTCTGTCTGTCTGTCTGTCTGTCTGTCTGTCTGTCTGTCTGTCTGTCTGTCTGTCTGTCTGTCTGTCTGTCTGTCTGTCTGTCTGTCTGTCTGTCTGTCTGTCTGTCTGTCTGTCTGTCTGTACACTATAACTATAGTACCTACTGTGAGCTTAGGGGGCCATATATTGGCAGAGTATTTTTTAAATAGTTACTAATATTCGACGCGTTTTAGATGACAATAATAAAAATTAGTAATAACATTTTATTCAATTCTAAATCAATCAATCAAATAAAAAATGATAAACTGCTGCCTCCCAAACGAAAAATAATAAATATTACAGGTACGTCTTTGGAAATTCAGTTTTTTTGACCCTTCCCCCTTCGTAACGCATTTTCAATAAAAAATACAAAAAAAAACATTACGTGTAACTCAAGGCTTAACCCTTACCCCTATAGCGTTGCGTAATTTAAGACGATCCCTTAACTACCCAAAAGTATCTAGTTTGGATTATCCTTATGACTTTTGGGAACGACCTGGAAATTCCGTTGTTATATTGTAAATAATTAATTTAAGTAAGTTAATAAAAGCTTACCTGTAGCAATCAAGAAAAGTGGAATGTTGTCGTTTACAGGGCAGTCCTTGGTTTTTAGTACTCCTATGATGAACATTGCCAAATAGAAGATAAGAGATACGAGAAGGGTGTATTTGACTCCAGCTAAAAAAAACATATTATTAATATTTGTATTTATTTTAGAAGTTCATATAATTCTAGGAGGAAAAATTGTTAAAAGTAAATCTTTCGTTTCCGCCAATTAAATCCTATCCTATTTCTACCCGTTTTGGGCAAGAAATTGTTTATTTATTTAATATTTTTTATCTATGACTTCTTTAAGGTCACGTTTCCGTTTTTCAATAAAAATTGACGTAAATGTCAAAATGTTGGCAGAATATTTGAGATTACAAACCTTAAAAATTTTATTGTTATATTTCTTTTTGTTTTCGTTCGAAATCGTCTTGTTTAGAGAAAACCAATAAAACGATCCGAAACTTCACATTTTTGCGGCACAAATCCGAAGTTCCGTAAAATTTGGAATTTTGGGAATTTTAAAAATGCTTAAAAATTTTTGAAAATGTTCAGGATTTTCAGACACTTTGCAAACTTTGAACTATAAAGAAATTTTGATAAAAAATGTTGTTATTTTTTATTTCCAAATTAGTACTATTGGTTTGTTTATTGTTTTTTATATGCATATTTTATAAAAAACTATATTTTATTTACAAGATGATTTTGCATCCAGTTAGCTGCGCCAAGTTAAGCGCGCAGGTATTTCATAGTAAATTAATTATGTTAGATACTATAACTGAGGATATTCATCAGATACCTACATATAAACTATACACTAAAGAAGTGGTAACATAGATTGTAATCTTAACAGAGTACGCGTTCTTTAATATTGAATAAATAAGAAGGGGTACTACATCATCATCATCATTTTCTTCTTCTTCGTCTTCTTCGTCTTCTTCTTTTTCTTTTATAGCACGACAGCCATCTGCGATTTTTGGTTTTTTCGACTCTTCTGCTTTATTCATTTTTATCTCCATTTGTCCGTAACTGATGGGTTGCTTTTGAGTAAACTGCTATTTGGCAGCTACTTTTTGAGCGAGGCAGCTTTTAAGTTTTGTCAAATATTATAAATATTTACTTTTAAAATATCAGTTTATAATAGTTAACCCAGTTAGAAAATTAGGTATTTAGTGGGCAGTTGGAAGGTAGTAGAGGGTAGGGCCCTTTTTTGTCGTTAATTTTTTTTCCGAAGCACATTACCGAAGCGTCCGTTAACGAGGTCCTGCAAATTGCTATTACAAAGCAGCTACTTACAAGCTGCTATATTGGGAAAGAGCAGTAACTTCTTTAGCTGCTATTTGAAAATAGAAATTTTACCCGTGCTAAGCTCCGACAACTCTTTTGCGCTTTCTTATTCCCATGACCCACAAAGTTTTGATCTACACGCATAAGTCTAATTTTTATTTTCTGTTTTTTTATTAGATTATAAACTGCGGTGTTCCTTTTTCATGCATACAGATGTGTGGACAAAATACATTTGAAAAAAGAAAATATAGGTGCGTTTTTATGGGATATTGAATTCTATGCTTGAGTAACAATGAAGCCAGTTATTTATAAAACATTTTTTGTGACCCGATATTGAATATATACGATTTTATACCAACGTCAACGCTTTAACAAATGTATTTCCGCTGGTTTAAAACTTTTTTAAAAACAGTTTAAAATCCAAAAAATTGATTGACTATTTGGATTTTCGAACTTTTGATAGGATATACATATTTTTATCAAAATTATTAATTTTATATTTAGATCGATCCATTGAAGTGACAATTGTTGCAATCATTTTTGCAAAACAGACCATGCTCGATCAGAACATCCCAAAAAATCCCACAAGCTTTTTCAGTATTTTCCCAAAATCGATACCCACATAGCATAATCACGTGTTTAACACGTAAAAAAGGCGTGAGAAAAAAAAAACGTTGATTTTAAAAGCTGCTAGAAAAAACGTTTATTTCATATATAAACAAGCTTAATAGGTATTTCATTTACGTTATAAAAAATAACGTTGCAAAAAACCGCGTTTTAATAACGCCTTTATGAAATTAAAACAGCAATGTTTTACGTTAGTTTCAAGTGATTTTTATCAACGTTAAAATCACCTTAGATTCACGCCTTTTCTATACGAATTTTAAAACGCGACTTGCATGACTTTTCTACCAAATATTTTTGAGATTTTACTAGCAGCACCGCCACCTGTGGTCGAGATTTTTCACTTTGACAAAATCTATCAGGCAGTGCTTTGGCATCTAATCTCCAAAAAACCTGTTAAGGGACTGATCCCTGATCCACGATCACGACGCATCTGTTATTAACCTGATAAAGACACATTAATATTCTGTGAAAGTGTTTACTGTTCATAAATCTTGTTTAGCTTTAAAAAAAAACTTAATGTATATAGATAGATACATAGATATTTTGATTTGCCTTGAGCGCCATCTTTCAAATTGTCTTGAAGTGTTGTAGTCTTAAACTAGTGAACTTTTATAACTTCCTTTCGCGTCTCTTTTAAGTTAAAAAAATGTTATTAAAAAAACGTGACCAAAAAAAACGCAGAAAGTCAGTGGGTTTAAGAAGTCTTAATCTAGTGGCATTTTAGAACATGTTGTGGAGGACTTTTCAAGTGTGAATTTGGTACATGAAAATAACGAGGGTAAAAAACACATAAACAGCACCAGAAACTTCAGCAAAAAGTACATTTTTATAGCTTGATTACTCCTTGTTTTTAAGTTATCTTTAGGCATGTAGATTTAACAAAATAAATATTACGTGGTATGAGGTTGTTTTCAAGTAAAAAAAAACTTTGTTATTTTTGTTCACGTGAATTTAACGTTGATGTGATTTTTGTGCTATGTGGGTAGGGTATGCATTTGGAAACTATTTTTTAATATTTTTTATGATTTAAATTGTACTAGCAATTCAATATCAAGAAAAGTGGTATAAGAACGTGAATAGACAAATATATTTAATTCTCGTTAATTATGATGGTTTGCAGCTGCTAAAGACCCACTTTCTTTTAGTGATTTTCTTGGTGCAACGAAAGTGTAAACAATAGTTATTATTTTTAATAGTTAGGTAGAACATATTGCACATACATACATGCTTCTTCTTCTACTGGTGTTATAATCATCTGTTCAGATTTACCAAAAGTCTTGGTTTTAACATTTTGTTATTGTTTTGTTTTTTATTTATTCTTGTTTTCTGGATACTCTGATTCCTTTTCTAAATTGATTTTTGGGCAAGGTGCTAACTTAATAAAAATTGCAAGATACGATCAGAGAAAGGTTTTGGAGTTATCACGATTATAGAAGAGGATATATAATAATATCCAAAAACGAGCAATTTTTTTTGTTTAATTCATGCCACTTTATAAATAGATATACCGCGTGGGCCAAAAAAAAACCAGACAATTTATTTTTTATTATAACTTTTGAACTATACAATCGATTTTAATTGGACAAACTGCACTTGGTAGAGAATTAATCAGAGTCTTGACTAAATATAACTTTTTGTCCGCCATCTCAAATTCCAAGAGGGCGGACGAAATTAAATTGTACCCTTCAAAGATGCTCGTTTATTCTTGTGTTGTGAACATGTTTTAACTACTTTTTTAAATTGGTAAAAAAGCTGCGTTCTTGCCACGCACAACAAGGTACAAATCAACAAAATCGGTTTAGTGGTTCTAAAAAAAAATATTTTTGTTTCAACCATTGTTTTGCGTATTATACGATTGCCTTGCCAATCATGTCTGCATTTATTTCCTTATAAATTCATTACTACCGAACCGATTTTAATGAAATAAAAATATCCCAATGGGACTGGATTGCTTTTTAAAGATCACGATGAAAGTTTATCGCAATCTTAAAATTTAAGATGGCGGACAGAATCAAGGCCCGTTGGATTTTATAGCCCTGATTGTAGTCATGATCGTAGAGAGACCAACTGGTTTAGTTCAAAAATTGTGGATGGTATAAAAATTTTTGGGTGACAGTCATAATTACAAATTAGGTTAGATAGGATGAATTGATTATTAAAATATTTTGACAATTGTGAAGGATTTTGATGTTTAGCATTGATGTTACTTTTTTTTATACTCAACAGGACCAATAAAATTACAGGGAAACTATCGAAAAATTGGTTAGATACGGTTGTTACAAATGCTTCAAACACTGCCGTGCACAATTTTGACCCATACCGCTTTATCTACAAAAAAAATAATTTTTATTTGTAGAATGCATTGTCAAACTTTGCTTTTTTAAATACATAATGTTATAATTGTAATTTACATTAAAATATCTCACTAATGATTCACCCTACTCATAATAAATTGAGTTGGATAGGTATGTACCTACGTAAAACGCGGATGGCCAATTTAAATAAATTATAATTATTTGGTCATTGCAATATAAATTTTGCAACGTTGCGTTGGTTACTGTGATAATTATAATCTAATTGCCATTAATTATTTGTATAATTTCAACCACCTCATCTACAACGTGATGAATTTTAATATACCTGTTTGTAAATAAATTAAAGCTTTGTAAAAATGTAGGTATGTTTTTTTAAAAATTTGTAATGTACAAAAATTTTAGTGTGTTTTTTACATAACAAAATACTCCAAATCTCGACAATATAAAGCCTTTGGTTCGCTTGTACATACTACAAACTCCTACTTTAACAAAAGGGCTACTTTTATCGCATGGTAAACAGTGGCAGATTTGCAGGGGGGGCAAGCAAAAATCAAAATCTTTTTTTTCATTGCTGTTTTTAGTGCAAATATAATAAAGCTTAATAAATATATAACATATTCATTACTGTTTTTGTCTTTTAAAAGATATTTATTAGTTTTTGGAATTAGGGTGACATAGCCAGTTACACACACTTTATTTTTTCATAAAAAAAAACAAATTTATAAAAAGTATTACGGATTTTAGAAGGGGTTCATGTATTTGTGACATTGGACGGCCTAATAAGAAAGTCAAAAAGAAAATATGGTTTAAAAATATGTAATTTACTAATTTAGGAAAAACAGCTTAAAGAACTACATAAGAGTAATGCATAGTTAAATCAAATGTAATATACATAAATATGTTAGCTCCCGCTAAATTTCGCGGTTGTTTTTATATTTCTAAAACCACACAATTGTATGAAGGGCAAAGCGCATTTCGCGTATTTGGACATGCGCATCAACAACCAGTGAGATCCTTGTCAATCGCCTAGAGAAAATGGCGTGTTAATTTCGTTCTCCAACTATTTCAAATATCTACACCTGAAAGTGCTCGATTTTTGTGTACTGAAGCATAGAACTAGAAACTTCAGCCCTTCAGCTACGTGGTGACATCATTAGATCCAATTCAGGGGCCCCTTGGAAGTGGAGAATTTGACTGCAAAAGTGGTGAGTGCATTTGTCTCTGATTACCGTTGTGTGGCACAAATATTTTACCTATGGACCTTATTAATTATTTCGTAATTCATATCAATATATTTATGTTGGTTCGCGCTATCATTAATTAAAATATTTACAGTCCATTGCATTTAACGTTTTTCTAACCGTGGACTAACATAAGTGGTCCTTTTCGAGCCGAATTATTTTCACGCCAAGCCACTTATTTACCTAATCTGTGGCCAAGCGAAACAAGGCGGCCTTGAATTTTCGCATCGTATTTGAAACGAGAAAGTCGTCGGTGCAGTGCACGTGTCTTTCGCGTGCTCGATTCAGTAAACAAAGCGAAGGAACCACAAAACAAAACAAACAAAAACATTTCTCATTTATGTGTTAGGGTGTTTCATATAATTTCGATATTTAAAACAATTTTCATCAATTGCGATAAATTAGTGCATATTTTCGACAATTCGTCATTTTTCTATTTTAGAAGCATTAATTTAGCGTTAATTGTATATTTACCGACAATTTCGTCATTTCAAAGGTAAAATCATGTCTGTCAAAAAAGCCGTACAAAAACGCAAGGGTTTTTTATCTGCGATCACCGAGTGTTATGTGTTTTCACAGACCGCGGCAAAGGATGAAAAAGCGAGAAACGAGTTTCAAGTGAGGTATTCCGATTTGGATGAAACCTTCGATAAATGCATGCTGGCGCATAATGATGTCATTATGTTAATAGACGACTCGGACGACGAGGAGTTTAAAACGCAGGATGCGATCCTTTCAGAAGCTCGTAAATATTTTTATGCGTGTAAGGGGGTTTACTCTAAAATATTTCCGGTTGAGGCCCCATCCTTTTCGGGATCATATGTTCGACAAAACGAAACTCCAAAACTCAAAGAGTTAGGTATTCCCATATTTCGAGGTGATAAAAAATTATGGCCAAGCTTTTTCGATCTTTTTAATAACATTATAGATCAAAATCAAAGTCTAAGTAACGTTCGAAAACTTCAATATTTATTTTCATATCTCGAGGATGAGCCTTTAAAATTGATATCAGGGATTAGCTTATCTGATCAAAATTATAAAATTGCTTACGACAAATTAGTCAATAGATATCAAAACAAGCGAGACCTCGCAAATGATGCTTTAAGCTCAATTATGAACTCCACCTTAAAAAACGAGTCAGCTAAAGAATTGCGTAATTTAATTGACACCTTTTCTGAATCCCTAGAAATTTTAAAATCACTTAGCTTTGACGTTGACAGTTGGGACTTTATTATTTTTTTCATTTTATTAGAAAAATTGGATATTCCAACGCGTTCAAATTTCGAAATGAGTCACGCCAATACTAATACCGAAATTCCCACTTTTCAGTCACTTTTTCAATTTCTAGAAAAAAGATGTCAAGTTTTGGAATCACTTCCTCAATCAACAGCACCCAAAAAGGTGCCTATCTATCAAAAATCAAATTCTATGCAAAATCAGTCTGGGCAAAAGCCTAATCAAAATTCAAATTCTATGCGAAGTCAGTTTGGGCAAAAGCCTACCTATAAATCATCCAATTCGCCCTTTATAGGACTGGCTGGCACCTCAACTAATTCAAGTACGGGAATAAAATGTTTCCGGTGTAATCAAAGTCACGTGCTTTCGAAATGTCAAACATTTCTTGATCTCTCACCTATCGATCGCCTATCTTTCGTCAAACAGAAAAAATTATGTCTAGCGTGTTTTCATCCCTTGCATGATGTAGATACGTGCAAATCAAAATATTCATGCAGGACTTGCAATAGTAAAAGGCACCACACTTTAACTCATATCTTAGAAACTAATCAAGAGTCTGGAAGCCAAGATACTAGTCCTGTCATTCACACACCACCTGTCAATAATCTTCATGTGTCATTAAATGCCTCAGGACCTTCAGGTACCTTTCTTTTATGCACCGCCATAATAGATGTTATGGACGGTTGCGGAAATTTTCAACCTGTAAGGGCACTGCTTGATTCTGGATCACAGACAGGATTCATCAGTGAAAAGTGTATTCAGCGTCTTAATCTTCCTAGGCGAAGTTACACCACTGAAATATTCGGATTAAATCAGATGTCTTCTTTTACTTCCAAAGGGCTCGTTCAATGTCACATTAAGCCACAAGGACAAGTCACTCCTTTACTTAATTTGGAAGCAATTGTTGTTCCACAACTATGTTCTAATATGCCTACATTCTCTTTGAACGATAATCAGTAGAAACACTTGCAAAACCTTAAACTTGCCGACGCATCTTATTTCAAATCTAGACCTGTGGACCTGGTTATTGGTTGCGAGCTATTCGCACAGATATTCAAGGAGGGCAGGGTTCTTGGACAGGTAGGGCAGCCTTCAGCCCTTGAAACTATCTTTGGCTGGGTCGTCATTGGAAAGGTTGACGAAGTAGGTAGTCTTACGGAACGAACCAGTTGTTTTCTAACGAGTCATTCACCTCCTTTAGAGGTCATTCTCCCTAGGTTTTGGGAAATCGAACATTTGCCTAAAAAACAAATCTTATCAAAGGAAGAAAAACAGGCAGAATCAATTTTTACTGCTAGTGTAGTACGGCAACCGAGCGGTAGATTCATGGTAGATCTTCCCTTTAAAGATAAAATAAACCCTGACCTAGGAAATACTTATCCGCAAGCTTATCGTAGATTTTTACTTCTAGAAAATAGATTAATCAAAAATCCTGGTCTGTACACTGCCTATTCAAGTTTCATGCAAGACTATATCGATTCTAATCATATGAGTTTAGTTTTATCTAGCCAACCAAAGGTCGACGTATCGTGTTTTTTAGCACATCATTGCGTACTAAAGCCGGAAAGCTTAAGTACAAAATTAAGGGTAGTCTGGGATTGTTCGGCAGTCACCCCAAAAAATATTAGTCTCAATGACACATTGTTATCTGGACCGAAACAAAAGGATATTGCTTCTTTACTCCTTATGTTTCGTCTTAATCCTATTGCCTACATTGCTGACATCAAACAGATGTTCCGTCAAGTCCTTATCAATCCTTATCACCGTCCTTATCAAAGGATATTGTGGAGGTTTTCTCCACATGACCCACTTTCAGTGTGGGAACTTTCTACTGTCACTTTTGGCATGACATGCTCACCTTTTCTAGCCATGCGTACCTTAAATGAGCTGGCAGAGAGAGAAAAGGAACGTTTTCCTGTGGCTAGTACTGTTCTAAAAACGTCAAAATATATCGACGATATCTTGGGAACTAGCCCTTCGCTTTCTGAAGCTCTCTCCCTTCAAACAGAACTCAATGATTTGTTGAAGTCGGGAGGATTTGAACTTAAAAAATGGGCAAGCAATTGTCCTGAGTTATTGGCAACATTGCCAGAGTCCGATCGTCAAATGCCTCTCTCTTTCGACAAGGAGGAACCCCACTTTATCAAAGTTTTAGGACTTCAATGGCATCCAAAAAACGACATTTTTTCTTATCAATGCCGAATGAAGGACAAACCCCCAACCAAACGTTCTATTTTATCTATCATAGGAACAATCTTCGATCCCTTAGGTTTTCTTTGTCCCTTGTTGCTACAAGCAAAATTTATTTTGCAACAGTTGTGGATATCGAAAATAGGCTGGGACGAAGAACCAGATTCTTCTATCATCGACCCTTGGAACAAACTTCGTTCTGAATTCCCGCTTCATTCCAATTTTCAATTACCCAGACAAATCAAACTGTCAAAAACCAATACCTGTCAAATCATCGGCTTCTGTGACGCTTCAATTCGAGGCTACGCAGGCGTCGTATATTTTCGTGTAGAAGAGGAAAACAATATATCTGTTTCTCTCATATCTGCAAAATCTAGGGTCGCGCCTATAAAGTCACAAACTTTGGCTAGGCTAGAACTCCTAGGCGCATTTCTTTTAAGCGAATTAATTGACTTCGTTTTATCTAGCTATGAATCTAAAATAACTTTTACAAATATCGTTACTTTCTGCGATTCGCAAGTCGTCCCCTCCTAATCGCTGGCAAACCTTTGTTGGAAATCGAGTCAGTAGAATCCAAGAAATCATTCCCTCAAACTCGTGGCGCTACATTCCTTCTGCTTTGAATGCAGCCGATATTGCGTCACGAGGGGCCACCCCTTCACAGCTCATGTCACATGACATGTGGTGGAATGCACCGTCGTTTTTGTGGTCTCCCGAAAACGAATGGCCCGATTTTCATAAACCAAAAATGCCGATTGGTTTCGGAGATATTAATCTGGAGGAAAAGCCAAAAGTCTGTTGCAATGCGATAATTGATGTCAACTTCTTAGATCAGCTTCTTATCAAATATTCCTCTATATCAAAAATTCAACGTATCATTTGTTATGTCCTTCGAATAGTTAACCTTTTTCAAAACCATTCCTATCAAAAACCCACTAAGCCGCCGGACCAAAAAGTTATTTTTGAGAATATTGTTTTTCCTACCACCGGTGAGATGCAAAGTGCGTTACACCTTCTTATCAAACGCGTGCAAGGTTCTTGTTTTTCTAAGCTTTTTTCTGCGTTATTTAAGGATAAACCAATACCGAAACCTTTGCGAAAACTTTCACCTTTTCTTGATGAGAATAATATCATTAGAGTCGGTGGCAGATTACAAAAATCTGACCTTTTGTCTTATTCTGCAAAACACCCCGTCTTACTTTCGAGTGACCATCGTTTAACTACTCTTCTTATCGAGTCCGCTCATCGACAATATCTTCATCCTGGGTTTAAAACATTACATAATCTGCTTTTACAGCAATTTTGGATATTATCTGCCAGACGGGCAATTCAAAGAACCATATCCAAGTGCTTGCAATGTTTTAGAATCAACCCTAAACCCTATAGACCGCCCATATTGAGTTCACTTCCCGCTCATCGAATCAATCAACTTAAACCTTTTTCGAGTGTAGCTATCGACTTTTGTGGACCTTTCTTTGTGATTCCTTATCGTTACCGAGGTTGTAAAGCTTTCAAATCGTATGTCTGTGTGTTTGTCTGTACGGCCACACATTGCGTGCATTTGGAATTAACTATGGAACTGTCCACCGAAGGGTTCGTAGGTGCATTCCATCGATTCATTTCCAGACGCGGAGGCGTGACGCAATGCTGGTCAGATCAAGGCAGTAATTTTATAGGGTTTCGTAACCAATTACTGGATTACGCAAGAAGTGCTGCCACCGGACTTTCTATTCGTTGGCATCTGGGACCTCCTCTCAGTTCACATTTCAATGGCCTGGCAGAAGCTGGCGTCAAAAGTTTTAAAACTCACTTTGTACGAGTTGTCGGCGACCAGAAGTTGTCTATCATGGAGATGTCCACCCTTGCCTGTCGCATAGAAGCCGTACTTAATAGTCGCCCTTTATCTCCTGCCTCTTCAGACCCACACGATCTTCAACCTCTTACCCCTGGGCATTTTTTGACACTTGAACCCCTTAATTCAGAAATTCCGGAGTCAGATTTGTCCGAGGTTCCCCTAAATCGGCTCTCGAGATGGCAACTAATCCAAAAACTACATAATGATTTTTGGAAACGGTATTCTATACGTATTTGCATACGCTACAACAGCGACACAAGTGGACTGATTCGTCCCCAAATATCAAATTAAATGATTTGGTTATCATAACAAGTGATCACATTCAATCGCCTTTGAAATGGCCGGTCGGTCGGGTCATCGAACTGCATCCCGGCGGGGACGGTCAGGTGCGTGTCGCGACGGTACAAACGGTTACCGGTGTTTATAAGCGGCCAGTTGTAAAACTGTGCCTCTTGCCAAATTAAAAGTAATTTTAATTTTCTACCTTTTACGGGGTATTACAATAGGTTTTTTTATTTTTTATTTTTTTTGAATTTTTTGTTTGTTTGTTTTGCCTTTTTCGGCATTTCGTTATCTCTAAATAAACTTACGATACTTGTCTGTTTTCAGTTATTTATATTTATCGGTCGATTCTTTTTCTTATATCTATATCTGTCCGGTTGAGATTCTAAACCAGTGAGATCCTTGTCAATCGCCTAGAGAAAATGGCGTGTTAATTTCGTTCTCCAACTATTTCAAATATCTGCACCTGAAAGTGCTCGATTTTTGTGTACTGAAGCATAGAACTAGAAACTTCAGCCCTTCAGCTACGTGGTGACATCATTAGATCCAATTCAGGGGCCCCTTGGAAGTGGAGAATTCGGCTGCAAAAGTGGTGAGTGCATTTGTCTCTGATTACCGTTGTGTGGCACAAATATTTTACCTATGGACCTTATTAATTATTTCGTAATTCATATCAATATATTTATGTTGGTTCGCGCTTTCATTAATTAAAATATTTACCGTCCATTGCATTTAACGTTTTTCTAACCGTGGACTAACAAAATACATTAAAACTTAAGTTAATTTAAAAAATATCACAATATGGAGAAATATCTAATGTAAAATATATTATTCTCTATGACTAATTAGGGGAGTTGGAAGGACCATCAATACATTAATTTTTAAGGTGTTGTTTTCGACAAAAATTTTTTTTTATTGAAAATGTGTTATTTGGGTGTATTTTGACCTATTTTAGCAATATCGCCGTGACGTCTAACTGTGTGTGTGCGTGTGAATGTATGTCTGTCCGTAACACGATAGCTCCTAAACCGCTGAACCGATTTTCATGAAACGTTCAAAATACTGTAACGAGCTGATTAGATTTTGGTCAATGCTAATGAAAGTTTAACGGTGAGTTCACTTGAAGTGTGCTAATGGGTTGGGAAGGTATCAGATCCATCATAGATCCATTTATTTAAAGTTGGTTCATGGAGTTGAGCACCACGGAGATGAGAATTTTACATATTTTTGTCCATTATTTATTTAAACTCCTAAAAATTATAAATGATAGCTACCCTTATAGTTAAAAGTACATTAAAAACCATTGGTAGACATGGTTAGAAAATAAACTCACTTTATTATATCAATTTACGGAGTTAATAGTTACAATAGAATACCTATGGCCGGATTGCCTTTGTAGCATTGGCCAATCAAATGAAACGAATGAAGAACACTCTTTTAGAGGTAAATGTAAAACTGGAAAGTATCTGTTTCTTAACTACAGGGTTAGGTCATCGAAGAAATTATTTATTCCATGGTTAGGCCAACTATTATATTTCCACTAACTTGTAATTATCCCAATATTATCAATATTATTCGGTTGGTCATTTGAAAAAAGCGAATTGCTAAAGCCAAAATTAAGGACAATCACGAAGTTGAGAATTCAATACTTTACTAAAGGCTGTTTTAAGGAAAATTTATACAATTATTTATTATTTTTAAATTTAATGTTGAGAAACTCCAAAACTTAACGTTTTTTGAAACTTACCCATATATAATTTGAGGGTAGGTTTAGAACTTTAGAAAAAATTTATAAGAATCACAAAAATAATTACTAATTTTATTTATAAATACTAGTAAATTATAAATTTTTGACTACAACAGACCTAAATATTTAGGTTTCTGTTATACCTATCAATTATATTAAACAAGATCTGTTGCAAATCGATAAGACCAATGTGCATTGATAACTAAACAGATAATCATTAGTGGTATTTAATCCTAAACTTTAAATAACCTTACCTAATTTTTAATAAGGTGTGTTGTCGAAATGATTAAATATTATTAGGCTATCCTTAGAGGTTCTTACTCTAAGAGGTTAGGAATTTTATTGCTTCTGATTCTATTTTTCTTCTCTCTTGGGATAACTTTAACACAAACAAGGTAAAAGTTGAATCGGCGTAGCTATCCTCAGTTTTCAGGGAGGGCGGTCGGCTCTGACCCTGGTCTATGATTTGTGGAATACACATACAGTAGACTCGCGCTAGTGTGAACATAACAAAAATCTGCACGTTCATACCATCGAGACGTTCACACTACAGAAGGTCTATTCTAAAACCGAAATATTATTGGTAAGATATAATAAATCCATACCTATCACCTTCTAAATGTAACTATTCTTATAATTTAGAGCAAATCTATAAGTTTCTGCTGAAAGTGACAATTTAAAGTATCGACAAATACCACAATTATTAATTTTTATGAAACTTCAAAATGTACATATCATTAGGTAAAATACGATGTTATTTTAGTCCAAATTATCTAGCTGACCAATGAGTGCCTGCTGCTCGGTCTCAATATTTCTTAGGCTCTAACAGCTATCTTGTTTGTTCCTGACTATAATGTAACCACTTCAAGTGATTCCAAAACATACTTTACTGTACCTTTTTCAGGTGTCTTCATTTCGTTCTCAGATTCGCCTTCCAGACTTACCTCTGGGAGCAAGAATTAAAAACTTCTTGGTTTTTACCATTTTACAAAGCAAAACATGAAATGGTACTAGTATTTACCACAAAAAACAAATTAAAACTAAGTTATTCTCGGTAATTCCCCTAAATCTTACCATTTGATTAACACCTCTTTTCGGTTTCATATGATCGAGACTCGTTACTCTTTACACTACTATAATATATTTATCCTCACTGTTCACACTACTGGGAGGTTCACAGCGCGAGTCTGCTGTATATTGTGTCTGTCTTTTTTTGATTAGCAAGTGGTATGGATGGAAGGTCTGAGATCAGTGCCGTATAGATATTTTCCACATACAGTGAAACCTCCCATAAGCGGACACTCACGGTTCCGTCGATTTTGTCCGCTTATTGGAGGTGTCCGCTTATGAGAGGGAACTGCGAAATTGTAATATATATTTATTAACAATTTCCGCTGCTTGAGTTTTTCCGATATTAAATTTTTAAGCGATCTTTCGTGCTGATAGATGTTCCTTCTCCGAAACGTTCACAACTTCTATTTTTTCACGTAAACTAAGAAGTTTTTTACTAGGCATTATTTCAAAGAGATCTATTACTACCCAATAGAACAATAAAAATAAAAACAATAAAAATAAAACCCAACATTAATTTGCTAATTATTTATATTTTCCTGAAAATATAAATAATTAGCAAATTAATGTTGGGTTTCGTTTTTAATTTTGTGCCGTTTGTTTTCCTGATGTGCTTGAATTCTTGTTTTTTGTTGTTCCAATGTACGATCTACTCTGAAGGTCTGATGAAGACAAAAACCATTGTCGAAACGTTACCGATGGATTAAAACGTATATTTACCAGAACAGCAGTGTCCTTATTCACACTAAATTTACGTGTAAATAGCTAGCCATACACACAGAGGTTGATCCGTCGGTTTGGAACGGCACATATAAGTCTGACCGTTTTGCCCGCAACGGTTTAAAACTGCTGCAGTCCACTAACACAAAAAAAAATCTTTCGAATCGATCCTTCATATCGGTCTGTGGCAGACATAACCGCGCGTTAGTGGGCGATAACTCAAGATTTATCTGCCGGTTAAACCAAAACTGTGGAATTTCGTCAAGTCGAAAGTTTTATGCGGCACGGTATTTTAAGCATAGTGTATGTAAAATGTTTCGTGCTTAAAAGAAGCAGGCTCTGTGTATGGAAATGATTATTAATATGGAAATAATGCATAGTGGTGTAAAAAAGAGACGTTCCAAGTGGGTTAAAAGTTAATTGCTTAAAAGGAAACTATTAAGTCATGACCTTTTATTAAAAGAGTTAAGAGAAAATGATCAAGACGATTTTAAAAATTATTTAAGAATGGATATTAACACGTATGACCTTTTATTAAATTTGGTAAGCAAGGATCTTACGAAACAAGATACCCAAATGAGAGAAGCCATTGGACCAGAACAGCGATTAAATGCTGCCCTTCGTTTCCTTGCCACGGGAAGATCATATAAAGATCTGAAATTTTCAGTGGGAATTTCTGCACAGGCACCTGGTTATATCATTCCGGAAACATGTGCCATAATAATCCATAAATTAAAGAGAGACTATAGGAACGGTCTGTTTTCCCTGGCACAGTGTAAACCGACAGACAAGTCTGCGCCGGTTAAAATATCGAGCGCGGAACCCACAAGTTTCGCCCGCCGGTCTGAACTCACAGATAAATCTATACCGGCTATAACTGGCGCGTGCAATGTCCACTAATTGAAAGACAAATCCACCAGTTTAAACCGCGCCGGTCCAAACCGGCGGATCAACCTCTGTTATATGGCCAGCTAATAGCTGGCCATACACACAGAGGGTGATCCGTCGGTTTGGAACGGCACAGATAAGTCTGACCATTTTGTCCGTAACGGTTTAAAACTGCTGCAGTCCACTAACACAAAAAAAAATCTTTCGAATCGATCCTTCATATCGGTCTGTGGCAGACATAACCGCGCGTTAGTGGGCTAAAACTCAAGATTTATCTGCCGGTTTAACCAAAACTGTGGAATTTCGTCAACTCGAAAGTTTTATGCGGCACGGTATTTTAAGCATAGCGTATGTAAATTGTTTAGTGCTAAATATAAGCAGGCTCTGTGTTTGGGAATGATTATTAATATGAACATAATGCATAGTGGTGTAAAAGAGAGACGTTCCAAGTGGGTTAAAACTTATTTGCTTAAGAGGAAACTATTTAGCCATGACCTTCTATTAAAAGAGTTACGAGAAAATGATCCAGACGATATAAAAATTATGTAAGAATGGATATCAGAGAATTATTGCAATACAGCCAGGCTATAATTGTGTCAGGCACTATTTTGACACATTCACATCAAAAACTGACAGTTGATCCTTCAAAATTGACATATCAAAGTCAAATTTAAAACTTTTGTCGTTTATTTTCAATAAATAAAAGAAGGCACTATTTATTCCGGTTCATATAGTAAACAAAGGTCGTGTGTTAAAAGATCACAGCTGATATTACAATGTAAAGGTGTCAAAATTGTACCTGGCACCATTATAGCCTGGCTTTATTCCAATAATTCTCTATTAACACGCATGATTTTTTAATAAATTTGGTAAGAGAGGATCTTACGAAGCAAGATATCCAAATTAGAGAAGCCGTTGGCCTGAACAGCGATTAAACCGACAGAGAAGTCTGCGCCGGTTAAAATATCTATGAGCGCGGAACCCACAAGTTTCGCCCGCCGGTCTGAACTCACAGATAAATCTCTGCCGGCTATAACTGGCGCGTGGAATGTCCACTAATTGAAAGACAAATCCGCCAGTTTAAACCGCGCCGTTCCAAACCGGCGCGGCCGATCAACCTCTGTATGTATGGCCACCTAAGTTGAATTGCAAGGCCGTGATAAGTTTACCAAATTAATTACTTATGTTTACCTGTTTGTTTCACTCAAAAACAATTTATAATTAAGTGACACTTAATAAAGTAAATACGCAGCAAAAATTAAACAAAATTCGGTTAAAATGAAAGCATTTTTTAGTAAAGAGAAACATTTAAAAAATATATTCCTTGAATAAATATATTAATATTCTGTTTATATCTGGGTTGTTTTTCTTATTTAGATTCTTTTTTTAATAATATAGTGTTAGTATTTTTTATGACAAAGCACGTCAAAATTTAAAAAAAGTAATATGCAGAAGAAATCAGCTTTTAACTGCACATCTGATTTCGAGCTTATGAAATCATTTTAGCTAACTTTTATTTTTATTTTATTTTGATTTATATGTATAAGGCCTAATAATTCTCTCGATATGCGATTTTGTTTTTTATACAAGTACATATATTATATTAAAAAATACTCTGCCAATATATGGGCCCCTAAGCTCACACTAGGTACTATAGTTATAGTGTACGGGTGAGCTAATATAACTAAAAACTGAAATATATTTTATTCAACTCCAGACTAAATTACCTTTTGTTTGATACCACACAAGCCATGTTTTGACTTAAAATCAAATTTTTAAAATCTACCCCCACTCGTAAAAAAAAACAAAAACTAAAATATATTTTGTTAAACTCCGGACTGAATTACCTTTCGTTTGATATCACACACGCCATATTTTCACTTAAACTCTAATTTTTAAAATATACCCCCACCCTTTTTTTTAAATAAATTAAAATGTATTTTGTTTAACTGCAGACTCAATTACCTTTCGTTTGATATCACACACGCCATATTTTCACATAAACTCTAATTTTTGAAATCTACCCCCACCCTTTTATTTGGTTTGTGTTCGGTGGATTTTGTTAATTTTTAAATGGGACCATCTCGACTCAAGACCGAGCCTAGGTACCAAATTTTATTAAAATCGGCCAAGCGGTTTTTGAGTTATGCGCGTTGGTCGTTACAGACAGACATACAGACATACAGACAGACAGACAGACAGACAGACAGACAGACAGACAGACAGACAGACAGACAGACAGACAGACAGACAGACAGACGGCGCAACAAAAATGTTTCAAAATCATCTGAAACGCAAAGATATATAAAAAATTTTGAAATCGGAGCAACTTTTTTTTGCTCGAAAAAATTAGGATCACCATAGCTACTACACCACTACTCTGCCAATATATGGGCCCCTAAGCTCACACTAGGTACTATAGTTATAGTTTACGTGTGAGCTAATATAACTAAAATCTGAAATATATTTTATTCAACTCCAGACTAAATTACCTTTTGTTTGATACCACACAAGCCATGTTTTGACTTAAAATCAAATTTTTAAAATCTACCCCCACTCGTAAAAAAACAAAAACTAAAATGTATTTTGTTAAACTCCGGACTCAATTACTTTTCGTTTGATATCACACACGCCATATTTTCACTTAAACTCTAATTTTTGAAATATACCCCCACCCTTTTATTTGGTTTGTGTTCGGTGGATTTTGTTCATTTTTAAATGGGACCATCTCGACCCAAGACCCAGATTAGGTACCAAATTTCATTCAAATCGGCCAAGCGGTTTTTGAGTTATGTGCGTTGGTCGTTACAGACAGACATACAGGCATACAGACATACAGACAGACAGACATACAGACAGACAGACAGACAGACAGACAGACAGACAGACAGACAGACAGACAGACAGACAGACAGACGGCGCAACAAAAAAGTTTCAAAATCATCTGAAACGCAAAGATATATAAAAAATTTTGAAATCGGAGCAACTTATTTTTTCTCGAAAAAATTAGGATCACCATACTATACTATAGTAGTGTGAGCTACACTACTATAGTTTAGTATATGTGTGAGCTAAAAAAATTAAAATTTTAAGTGGTAAAGACCAAATTAAAATAAAAGAAAGCTATCATTTTCTAAAATATATTATTTGCAAAAGACTCATGTTTTGTCATCGGTCTGCTGCTTATCACTGTGACATTTTTGTTTTTGTCTAACGCCAAAAAACCTTTAAAATCCTACTTTGATAACAAAAAACTAGGTATACCAAAGCCTAAAATAGAAATATGACAAAAGCACTCACAGTTTATTGCATAAAAAACTTTTTACCTAATATTTTTTTATATGATTAGATTGAGTCAGATCCACTTAAATTTTGTTTTCCTAGGTTTATTAACAACCGAGAAAATTCAATGTTTTGATAAGTTTTGGAGTTAAAATCCTATATAACTTTTATTTTCCTACTAGGGGTCTTGTTATGACTGAACTTACGTTTAAATTTATCTTTAACTTTTCCCATTTTCTCTTTCGCACTTTGGGTTGCACTTGGATTTTCTTGAACGTTGCCATTATGAGCCTCTTGATTTTCGGACATTATTAAACCACTTTAATTTTTGTTACCGGGTTTCTTTATGTTAACGCCACTTTTACTTAAAATTTTTATTTAGGAATCGCTAGTTTTCTCGCTTTTTAAATTCACCTCACTAATAGTGACAACACGATCGCTGGCCCGTTATTCGTTTGTTTTTACTGAGTTGAAATCGAGTAGTAGAAAATCATGGTTGGCTAGCGTCAACGTGGCTAATGTTTTATGTGGTAGAATCAACCGTTGACTTAAGAAGACCTATAGATAAAAGTTTGGATTACTTTTTAGTTTTGGTAATATAGGCTCATTTCCAAATGAAATTGTACAAACTACTCTTACAAGTCCCTTATATAAGCAGTTTACTAAGCTTAAATTAGCAAATTTCCTTGCAAATATGTAAGATTTTTTTATCTATTTAAATAAAAAAAACTACTAGTGATCAAAAAAATACCCTTTGATTTAATTTGTTATAAAAAAAAATACCCTTTGATTTTATTAATTAATGAAAGAATTAAAATCGTGTGGATGACACGTGTCACCCACGCGAGTAAACGTGTATGTATAGTATTTTTGCGCGAGTCACGGAGGGTTAAGCGGCGCGTTTTCTAAAGAATTGAAAAAATTTATTTTTAATGTTAAATTTTCGTGATAAATGTATTGCTTTTTAGTTTAGGCCTGTAGTCCATAGAAACATTTGTGTATATAAAATTATTTGCTATTGACTGTAAAAATATACTTCTATAAATTTCCCTCTCAACTTCCAAAATATATTTGGTTTTTACACACAGAATACACCTGGTCAGGCTCTATAGTTTAATTCGCCGCTACCTCCTAGTGGCTAATTCGACGCCGGGCTATCTCGCCGCCGACACGATTCGCCTCCGGGCTAGCTCGCAGCCTACCCAACTGGCCGCCGAGACAAATGGTTTATTTTTGCTTTTGTTAATAATTTTTCGACACCAAATAGCGGATTTAACATAGCGGACCTTTTGATCTAAAAACCGACAATTAATAAATTTTGGTTCTTAAAGGTTGCTTATTAGATTTTTGAATTGCACCTAAAAAAAAATAAAATAGCGGATGGCGGCCTTTTCCATTTATTAACGGATATATACGTACTACATTTGGAACTTTGTGGTGCTAGTGTCGCTGATTATGATTTTTGATTTGGAAAAATCAAAATGGTGGGTCCAAAATGGCGAACTTTCTCATTTATGTACCGATATGTATTATTTTTGAAGTTTGCGTTGTTTAAGTCGTTTATTATGATATTTAAATTAAACTTTAAAAAAATCAAAATGCCCAATCCAAAATGGCGAACTTTTCCATTTATGAATCGATATGTATTATTTTTAAAGTTGCGGTATCTAAGGTCGATTATTATAAATTTTAAATTAATCTTTAAAAAAATCAGAACGGCTAATCCAAAATGGAAGAACTTTATGGTAGGTCTAAGGCTACTGACTATTGAGGATGTAGTTTTAATTAAACTTGCGAAATGACCATCTAATATGGCGGATTTTAAAGTGGTATATCTCGCTGATTATGATTTAAAAAAAAAACCAAATTGCCGGATTCCAAATAGTGAACATTTCCATTTTTAAACCATATTTAATCATAATAGTCACCCCAGAATTTCAATATTAGTACATGCTGTCTCATAAATCGAAATTCTCGCCATTTTTGTTATTTTTATTTATTTTAATTATTAAATTTAGCGACCTGACCCAACACACAGTGCCAAATTAAATTCATATCGGTTCATTAATGGAAAAATCCGTCATTTTTTATTATTTTCAAGTTTAAATCAAAATGAACCTTAAACCGCCGAAACTTTTAAATTTAATACCTGTAAATAAGAAAGTCAGCCATTTTGGATCATTCATTTTGATTATTTTTTGGAAAAAAATATTAAATTCCTTTGTTTACTGAAGGTTTAAACTCCTGTCAACATCGCAAACTGAAACCACGGCGGCAAATCGGGTTGACAGCGGGTTGAGCCTGCGGCGAATCGGATCGGCACGAGTTGGCCTGAGGGCAAATTAGCCGTGAATTGTCCCGTTTCTCGTGGTTACTTTGCAAAACGCGAAAAATAACCCTCCACCCCATAAATAAAATTCCTATATCCGCCCCTTCACTCTAAGGATACTTTTTAGTAATAAAAGAGAGTTTTAAACGTTAAATTAAATTCAAAAAATGTAATACCTAACTAAAAATATTTGCAGAGCTTTATTAGCTTTTTAGCTCACACATATACTATACTATAGTAGTGTGAGCTATGGTGATCCTAATTTTTTCGAGAAAAAAAAAGTTGCTCCGATTTCAAAAATTTTTATTTATTTTTGCGTTTCAGATGATTTTGAAACTTTTTTGTTGCGCCGTCTGTCTGTCTGTCTGTCTGTCTGTCTGTCTGTATGTCTGTATGTCTGTATGTCTGTCTGTAACGACCAACGCGCATAACTCAAAAACCGCTTGGCCGATTTTAATGAAATTTGGTACCTAGGCTGGGTCTTGGGTCGAGATGGTCCCATTTAAAAATCAACGAAATCCACCGAACACAAACCAAATAAAAGGGTGGGGGTAGATTTCAAAAATTAGAGTTTATGTGAAAATATGGCGTGTTTGATATCAAACGAAAGGTAATTGAGTCTGCAGTTAAATAAAATACATTTTAATTTATTTAAAAACAAAGGGTGGGGGTATATTTTAAAAATTAGAGTTTAAGTGAAAATATGGCGTGTGTGATATCAAACGAAAGGTAATTAAATCCGGAGTTTAACAAAATACATTTTAGTTTTTTTTTTAAGGGGGCGGGTAGATTTCAAAAATTTGAGTTTGTCAAAACATGGTTTGTGTGGTATCAAACAAAAGGTAATTTAGTCTGGAGTTGAATAAAATATATTTCAGTTTTTAGTTATATTAGCTCACACGTACACTATAACTATAGTACCTAGTGTGAGCTTAGGGGCCCATATATTGGCAGAGTATTTAGTATAGTTTGGACATTCGATAACGTTATTTTCCATCAAATTTTGTTGTAACTCAAAATTTAAATTAAATAATATCAACATCACTTTTACCAATTTTTAAGGCGTGTATAACAAAACATCTTTTTAAAATCCTTTAGTCAACGGCCGAATTGAAACTTTAATAGCAGGAATTTACTGCAGGAGATCGTGCGTGGTATGAAGGTCAAGAGTTAACATAAATTCTAGATTGGTTTTTTTAACTGGTTTTTAGTTTAAGTTGCATTTTATTGATCCTAATGTTTGTTTAAATGAATACTTTTAAAATTTTTGGAAAAAACTGATATTTTTTTTGTCTTAAAAATTCTACAAAAATATTTAACTATTAGTAATCTCAGTTATTTTTTTTTATTTCTATTTATATTTTTATGAGCACCTTTAACGTAGATTTCTAAAATAATTGTCCCAATCTGATTATAGCAATTCCTGATAGACATTTCATAAGGGGCAAAACGATATAAACGATCATCACTAACTAATCTAGTCCTGCTTGTTTTTCTAAGCTTGCCTTACTCTGCAGGAATTTAAGGCAACGAAACTTGAATCTATTTTTACATTTCGTTTTATCTAAGCTATTTTTGTTTTTGTTTTGGTGGCCGTTCTTTATCATGTTATTGACATTTTGAGACGGCTATTTTTGATTAAGTGTTGTTTTAAAAACTTTTTAAAGTTATATTGTTAAGGTGGAAAATTATGGATCAGGCACTTAGACCACAAAGTATATATATACTTTTTGCTCACATCTCTGGGTAGCTATTCTGGGTGTTGGATGATGTGATAGTTCCCATCACATGCTTTGGCCAATCGCAAGCTTTAAATTATCTCCGAGCTGTTGCGTGCTATGCAAGAAGACCTGCATTGCGTAAGCTTCTCCTACGATTCGACCGAGAAACGTTCAGTCGGTACGGGGCAGGAGAACACATTTTACTTCAAACGCGTAAAATTTACTAACTCTGAAGACCGGGCGACTATGCTATTGGTCGAGACAAGTCATTTCGCATAACACGCGACCGCTCAGACTTTGCTATTTGTCAAAGCGTGATGTGGATGGTCACATCGTTCAAGACTCAGAATAGCTACCCTGGCTATCGATACGGGGCGGGGTCGGGGATGATGTGATCTATCACTTCGTACGAACGGAAGAGCTTTGGCCAATAGCACGCTGTAAATCATCTCTGAGTCTTTATGGTAATGTGAAAAGATCTCTATCCAGATTTTGTTGCAAACGCGTAAAATTGGTTCAAAATTCACTCTCTTTGCGCACTACTATTTTCGTGCTTTCTATTAGTCGAGACGCACGATGTAATGTTTCACTTCTTGCGACTGCGAAAATTACCCCCGTCATCAAAGGTTTCGACTGAAAAATATATTAGGAATATTTATTATTATTCTGATTTATTTTTACACTTGGCTTGTTTAAAAAATAAATGGATCCATGACAGATCTGATACCTTCCTAGCTGGCCTATTAGCACACTTCAAGTAAAGCCATGATAATATATCAGCCTTAAAAACAGGTTTTTGTAAATATCTCAGAAACTAAAGCTCTTACGAAGTTTTTGGTTATAATACAAATTATTAATCAAAATGTAATATATTCTGAAAACCTCATATTGATACGAGGCTCCGTTAAAATGTTAGCTTTTTTATTTGTCAAAAATCTAATTAGCTCGTTGGGGTGCCGAGTACTATTCTTGCTGAAAATTTTGTGTAAATTGGTTTAGCAGTTTAGGAGCTATCGTGTAACGGACAAAAATAATATATACACACACACACACATATCACGACGATATTGCTAAGATAGGACAAAATACACCCAACAACACTATATTGGCGTTATCTCAAAAAAATACTCTGCCAATATATGGGCCCCTAAGCTCACACTAGTTACTATAGTTATAGTGTACGTGCGAGCTAACAAAACTAAAACCTGAAATATATCTTATTCAACTTCAGACTAAATTACCTTTTGTTTGATACCACACAAGCCATGTTTTGCCTTAAACTCAAATTTTTAAAATCTACCCCCACCCTTAAAAAAACAAAAACTAAAATGTATTTTGTTTAACTCCGGACTCAATTACCTTTCGTTTGATATCACACACGCCATATTTGCACGTAAACTCTAATTTTTGAAATCTACCCCCACCCTTTTTGAAGAAAAATAAAATAAAATGTATTTTGTTTAACTCCATACTCAATTACCTTTCGTTTGATATCACACACGCCATATTTTCACATAAACTCTAATTTTTGAAATCTTGCCCCACCCTTTTATTTGGCTTGTGTTCGATGGATTTTGTTCATTTTTAAATGGGACCATCTCGACGCAAGACCCAGCCTAGGGATCAAGTTTCATTAAAATCGGCCAAGCGGTTTTTGAGTTATGCGCGTTGGTCGTTACAGACAGACATACAGACAGACAGACAGACAGACAGACATACAGACAGACAGACAGACGGCGCGACAAAAAAGTTTCAAAATCATCTGAAACGCAAAGAAATATAAAAAATTTTGAAATCGGAGCACCTTTTTTTTTCTCGAAAAAATTTGGATCACCATAGCTCACACTACTATAGTATAGTATATGTATGAGCTAAAAACAAAAACTAAAATGTATTTTGTTTAACTCCGGACTCAATTACCTTTCGTTTGATATCACACACGCCATATTTGCACGTAAACTCTAATTTTTGAAATCTACCTCCACCCTTTTTGAAGAAAAATAAAATAAAATGTATTTTGTTTAACTCCATACTCAATTACCTTTCGTTTGATATCACACACGCCATATTTTCACATAAACTCTAATTTTTGAAATCTTCCCCCACCCTTTTACTTGGCTTGTGTTCGGTGGATTTTGTTCATTTTTAAATGGGACCATCTCGACGCAAGACCCAGCCTAGGTATCAAGTTTCATTAAAATCGGCCAAGCGGTTTTTGAGTTATGCGCGTTGGTCGTTACAGACAGACATACAGACAGACAGACAGACAGACAGACAGACAGACAGACAGACAGACAGACATACAGACAGACAGACAGACAGACAGACAGACAGACAGACGGCGCGACAAAAAAGTTTCAAAATCATCTGAAACGCAAAGATATATAAAAATTTTTGAAATCGGAGCAACTTTTTTTTTCTCGATAAAATTTGGATCACCATAGCTCACACTACTATAGTATAGTATATGTGTGAGCTAAAATTTCTCTAGCGATTGCTACGCGGACTAGGAAGGTAAATATGGGCACTGTAAGTTTTTACGATTTTCACCCTGTATCAAATTTTTCCTCCTTTTTTAGGTCTTAATTAAGGATCTTATGAAAATATATTAAATATACATAGTACCTTCCAGTCTTATATACCAAAACTTTTTTATACCTAGCCAAATTAATCATGAAATAAACCAAACGACAAAAAGTTTTCTTCTAAAGTCTTAAGGAAATAATGCAATGATTTTAGTTGAAAAATTTTTATTACAGAAACTCCGTAGCTTTAGTAAGTACTTTTAAGTATTCTTTTTTTACCGCCCGCGTAGCAATGGCTCAAGAAGGTATTATTTTCGACGAAAAAATTTTTGTTCAGATAACGCCAAAAATGTGTTATTTTGGTGTAGTTTGACCTATCTAAGCAATATCGTCGTGATGTCTGTGTGTGTTTGTGTGTGTTTGTATATTATTTCTGTCCGTAACACGATAGCTCCTAAACCGCTGAACCGATTTTCACAAGATCTTCAGGTGAAATAGTGTTCGACACTCTTACGAGCTGGTTAGATTTTGGTCAAAATCCATTAAAGGTAGTAACCTTTTGACAATTAAAATATTTAAAAAATGCTAACTTTTTACGGAGCATCGTATCAATATACAGTTTTCGGAATATGGTAGACTACATTTTGATCAATAATTTGTGACATAACTAAAAACCTCAAACAAACTTTAGTTTTTGAGATATTTACAAAAAACTGTTTTTAAGGCTGATATATCATGGCTTCACTTAAAGTGTGCTAATAAGGTAGCTAGGATCCATTTATTTTTATTTATTTAATTTAAAATTGTATATCTATATTTACTACAATAATTTTAATCGGTGGGGACTATCGATATTAACTCATTCAAAACAATTCAAAACACAAAAATGAAATAATCTTATTAAAAGGGAATTTTAAGAATATTTTAGGATTAGTAAAACATAATTTATAAGCCAAACATTTTTGTTCATAAATTGAACTAATTTTAGCTAGTTTGGAAGAAATACAAGTGAGTATTTTTACCTTCCTAGCCCGCAGACCAATGGCGCTAAACAGATTTTCAGGTAAAATAGTTTTCGACGCTGTAACAAGCTGATTAGATTTGGGTCAAAATTCATGAATGCTGGTAACAGTTAGCTCACACATATACTATACTATAGTAGTGTGAGCTATGGTGATTCTAATTTTTTCGAGAAAAAAAAAAGTTGATCCGATTTAAAAAATTTTTATATATCTTTGCGTTTCAGATGATTTTGAAACTTTTTTGTAGCGCCGTCTGTCTGTCTGTCTGTATGTCTGTCTGTCTGTATGTCTGTATGTCTGTATGTCTGTATGTCTGTATGTCTGTATGTCTGTATGTCTGTATGTCTGTATGTCTGTATGTCTGTATGTCTGTATGTCTGTATGTCTGTATGTCTGTATGTCTGTATGTCTGTATGTCTGTATGTCTGTATGTCTGTATGTCTGTCTGTAACGACCAACGCGCATAACTCAAAAACCGCTTGGCCGATTTTAATGAAATTTGGTACCTAGGCTGGGTCTTGGGTCGAGATGGTCCCATTTAAAAATGAACAAAATCCACCGAACACAAACCAAATAAATGGGTGGGGGTAGATTTCAAAAATTAGAGTTTATGTGAAAATATGGCGTGTATGATATTAAACGAAAGGTAATTGAGTCTGAAGTTAAATAAAATACATTTTAATTTGTTTTAAAAAAAGGGTGGGGGTATATTTCAAAAATTAGAGTTTAGGTGAAAATATGGCGTGTGTGATATCAAACGAAAGGTAATTGAGTCCGGAGTTTAACAAAATACATTTTAGTTTTTGTGTCTTTTAAGTCAGTCTGTCGGTTCGGTTCGGTTCGGTTCGGTTCGGTTCGGTTCGGTTCGGTTCGGTTCGGTTCGGTTCGGTTCGGTTCGGTTCGGTTCGGTTCGGTTCGGTTCGGTTCGGTTCGGTTCGGTTCGGTTCGGTTCGGTTCGGTTCGGTTCGGTTCGGTTCGGTTCGGTTCGGTTCGGTTCGGTTCGGTTCGGTTCGGTTCGGTTCGGTTCGGTTCGGTTCGGTTCGGTTCGGTTCGGTTCGGTTCGGTTCGGTTCGGTTCGGTTCGGTTCGGTTCGGTTCGGTTCGGTTCGGTTCGGTTCGGTTCGGTTCGGTTCGGTTCGGTTCGGTTCGGTTCGGTTCGGTTCGGTTCGGTTCGGTTCGGTTCGGTTCGGTTCGGTTCGGTTCGGTTCGGTTCGGTTCGGTTCGGTTCGGTTCGGTTCGGTTCGGTTCGGTTCGGTTCGGTTCGGTTCGGTTCGGTTCGGTTCGGTTCGGTTCGGTTCGGTTCGGTTCGGTTCGGTTCGGTTCGGTTCGGTTCGGTTCGGTTCGGTTCGGTTCGGTTCGGTTCGGTTCGGTTCGGTTCGGTTCGGTTCGGTTCGGTTCGGTTCGGTTCGGTTCGGTTCGGTTCGGTTCGGTTCGGTTCGGTTCGGTTCGGTTCGGTTCGGTTCGGTTCGGTTCGGTTCGGTTCGGTTCGGTTCGGTTCGGTTCGGTTCGGTTCGGTTCGGTTCGGTTCGGTTCGGTTCGGTTCGGTTCGGTTCGGTTCGGTTCGGTTCGGTTCGGTTCGGTTCGGTTCGGTTCGGTTCGGTTCGGTTCGGTTCGGTTCGGTTCGGTTCGGTTCGGTTCGGTTCGGTTCGGTTCGGTTCGGTTCGGTTCGGTTCGGTTCGGTTCGGTTCGGTTCGGTTCGGTTCGGTTCGGTTCGGTTCGGTTCGGTTCGGTTCGGTTCGGTTCGGTTCGGTTCGGTTCGGTTCGGTTCGGTTCGGTTCGGTTCGGTTCGGTTCGGTTCGGTTCGGTTCGGTTCGGTTCGGTTCGGTTCGGTTCGGTTCGGTTCGGTTCGGTTCGGTTCGGTTCGGTTCGGTTCGGTTCGGTTCGGTTCGGTTCGGTTCGGTTCGGTTCGGTTCGGTTCGGTTCGGTTCGGTTCGGTTCGGTTCGGTTCGGTTCGGTTCGGTTCGGTTCGGTTCGGTTCGGTTCGGTTCGGTTCGGTTCGGTTCGGTTCGGTTCGGTTCGGTTCGGTTCGGTTCGGTTCGGTTCGGTTCGGTTCGGTTCGGTTCGGTTCGGTTCGGTTCGGTTCGGTTCGGTTCGGTTCGGTTCGGTTCGGTTCGGTTCGGTTCGGTTCGGTTCGGTTCGGTTCGGTTCGGTTCGGTTCGGTTCGGTTCGGTTCGGTTCGGTTCGGTTCGGTTCGGTTCGGTTCGGTTCGGTTCGGTTCGGTTCGGTTCGGTTCGGTTCGGTTCGGTTCGGTTCGGTTCGGTTCGGTTCGGTTCGGTTCGGTTCGGTTCGGTTCGGTTCGGTTCGGTTCGGTTCGGTTCGGTTCGGTTCGGTTCGGTTCGGTTCGGTTCGGTTCGGTGCGGTGCGGTGCGGTTCGGTTCGGTTCGGTTCGGTTCGGTTCGGTTCGGTTCGGTTCGGTTCGGTTCGGTTCGGTTCGGTTCGGTTCGGTTCGGTTCGGTTCGGTTCGGTTCGGTTCGGTTCGGTTCGGTTCGGTTCGGTTCGGTTCGGTTCGGTTCGGTTCGGTTCGGTTCGGTTCGGTTCGGTTCGGTTCGGTTCGGTTCGGTTCGGTTCGGTTCGGTTCGGTTCGGTTCGGTTCGGTTCGGTTCGGTTCGGTTCGGTTCGGTTCGGTTCGGTTCGGTTCGGTTCGGTTCGGTTCGGTTCGGTTCGGTTCGGTTCGGTTCGGTTCGGTTCGGTTCGGTTCGGTTCGGTTCGGTTCGGTTCGGTTCGGTTCGGTTCGGTTCGGTTCGGTTCGGTTCGGTTCGGTTCGGTTCGGTTCGGTTCGGTTCGGTTCGGTTCGGTTCGGTTCGGTTCGGTTCGGTTCGGTTCGGTTCGGTTCGGTTCGGTTCGGTTCGGTTCGGTTCGGTTCGGTTCGGTTCGGTTCGGTTCGGTTCGGTTCGGTTCGGTTCGGTTCGGTTCGGTTCGGTTCGGTTCGGTTCGGTTCGGTTCGGTTCGGTTCGGTTCGGTTCGGTTCGGTTCGGTTCGGTTCGGTTCGGTTCGGTTCGGTTCGGTTCGGTTCGGTTCGGTTCGGTTCGGTTCGGTTCGGTTCGGTTCGGTTCGGTTCGGTTCGGTTCGGTTCGGTTCGGTTCGGTTCGGTTCGGTTCGGTTCGGTTCGGTTCGGTTCGGTTCGGTTCGGTTCGGTTCGGTTCGGTTCGGTTCGGTTCGGTTCGGTTCGGTTCGGTTCGGTTCGGTTCGGTTCGGTTCGGTTCGGTTCGGTTCGGTTCGGTTCGGTTCGGTTCGGTTCGGTTCGGTTCGGTTCGGTTCGGTTCGGTTCGGTTCGGTTCGGTTCGGTTCGGTTCGGTTCGGTTCGGTTCGGTTCGGTTCGGTTCGGTTCGGTTCGGTTCGGTTCGGTTCGGTTCGGTTCGGTTCGGTTCGGTTCGGTTCGGTTCGGTTCGGTTCGGTTCGGTTCGGTTCGGTTCGGTTCGGTTCGGTTCGGTTCGGTTCGGTTCGGTTCGGTTCGGTTCGGTTCGGTTCGGTTCGGTTCGGTTCGGTTCGGTTCGGTTCGGTTCGGTTCGGTTCGGTTCGGTTCGGTTCGGTTCGGTTCGGTTCGGTTCGGTTCGGTTCGGTTCGGTTCGGTTCGGTTCGGTTCGGTTCGGTTCGGTTCGGTTCGGTTCGGTTCGGTTGTCTGTCTGTCTGTCTGTCTGTCTGTCTGTCTGTCTGTCTGTCTGTCTGTCTGTCTGTCTGTCTGTCTGTCTGTCTGTCTGTCTGTCTGTCTGTCTGTCTGTCTGTCTGTCTGTCTGTCTGTCTGTCTGTCTGTCTGTCTGTCTGTCTGTCTGTCTGTCTGTCTGTCTGTCTGTCTGTCTGTCTGTCTGTCTGTCTGTCTGTCTGTCTGTCTGTCTGTCTGTCTGTCTGTCTGTCTGTCTGTCTGTCTGTCTGTCTGTCTGTCTGTCTGTCTGTCTGTCTGTCTGTCTGTCTGTCTGTCTGTCTGTCTGTCTGTCTGTCTGTCTGTCTGTCTGTCTGTCTGTCTGTCTGTCTGTCTGTCTGTCTGTCTGTCTGTCTGTCTGTCTGTCTGTCTGTCTGTCTGTCTGTCTGTCTGTCTGTCTGTCTGTCTGTCTGTCTGTCTGTCTGTCTGTCTGTCTGTCTGTCTGTCTGTCTGTCTGTCTGTCTGTCTGTCTGTCTGTCTGTCTGTCTGTCTGTCTGTCTGTCTGTCTGTCTGTCTGTCTGTCTGTCTGTCTGTCTGTCTGTCTGTCTGTCTGTCTGTCTGTCTGTCTGTCTGTCTGTCTGTCTGTCTGTCTGTCTGTCTGTCTGTCTGTCTGTCTGTCTGTCTGTCTGTCTGTCTGTCTGTCTGTCTGTCTGTCTGTCTGTCTGTCTGTCTGTCTGTCTGTCTGTCTGTCTGTCTGTCTGTCTGTCTGTCTGTCTGTCTGTCTGTCTGTCTGTCTGTCTGTCTGTCTGTCTGTCTGTCTGTCTGTCTGTCTGTCTGTCTGTCTGTCTGTCTGTCTGTCTGTCTGTCTGTCTGTCTGTCTGTCTGTCTGTCTGTCTGTCTGTCTGTCTGTCTGTCTGTCTGTCTGTCTGTCTGTCTGTCTGTCTGTCTGTCTGTCTGTCTGTCTGTCTGTCTGTCTGTCTGTCTGTCTGTCTGTCTGTCTGTCTGTCTGTCTGTCTGTCTGTCTGTCTGTCTGTCTGTCTGTCTGTCTGTCTGTCTGTCTGTCTGTCTGTCTGTCTGTCTGTCTGTCTGTCTGTCTGTCTGTCTGTCTGTCTGTCTGTCTGTCTGTCTGTCTGTCTGTCTGTCTGTCTGTCTGTCTGTCTGTCTGTCTGTCTGTCTGTCTGTCTGTCTGTCTGTCTGTCTGTCTGTCTGTCTGTCTGTCTGTCTGTCTGTCTGTCTGTCTGTCTGTCTGTCTGTCTGTCTGTCTGTCTGTCTGTCTGTCTGTCTGTCTGTCTGTCTGTCTGTCTGTCTGTCTGTCTGTCTGTCTGTCTGTCTGTCTGTCTGTCTGTCTGTCTGTCTGTCTGTCTGTCTGTCTGTCTGTCTGTCTGTCTGTCTGTCTGTCTGTCTGTCTGTCTGTCTGTCTGTCTGTCTGTCTGTCTGTCTGTCTGTCTGTCTGTCTGTCTGTCTGTCTGTCTGTCTGTCTGTCTGTCTGTCTGTCTGTCTGTCTGTCTGTCTGTCTGTCTGTCTGTCTGTCTGTCTGTCTGTCTGTCTGTCTGTCTGTCTGTCTGTCTGTCTGTCTGTCTGTCTGTCTGTCTGTCTGTCTGTCTGTCTGTCTGTCTGTCTGTCTGTCTGTCTGTCTGTCTGTCTGTCTGTCTGTCTGTCTGTCTGTCTGTCTGTCTGTCTGTCTGTCTGTCTGTCTGTCTGTCTGTCTGTCTGTCTGTCTGTCTGTCTGTCTGTCTGTCTGTCTGTCTGTCTGTCTGTCTGTCTGTCTGTCTGTCTGTCTGTCTGTCTGTCTGTCTGTCTGTCTGTCTGTCTGTCTGTCTGTCTGTCTGTCTGTCTGTCTGTCTGTCTGTCTGTCTGTCTGTCTGTCTGTCTGTCTGTCTGTCTGTCTGTCTGTCTGTCTGTCTGTCTGTCTGTCTGTCTGTCTGTCTGTCTGTCTGTCTGTCTGTCTGTCTGTCTGTCTGTCTGTCTGTCTGTCTGTCTGTCTGTCTGTCTGTCTGTCTGTCTGTCTGTCTGTCTGTCTGTCTGTCTGTCTGTCTGTCTGTCTGTCTGTCTGTCTGTCTGTCTGTCTGTCTGTCTGTCTGTCTGTCTGTCTGTCTGTCTGTCTGTCTGTCTGTCTGTCTGTCTGTCTGTCTGTCTGTCTGTCTGTCTGTCTGTCTGTCTGTCTGTCTGTCTGTCTGTCTGTCTGTCTGTCTGTCTGTCTGTCTGTCTGTCTGTCTGTCTGTCTGTCTGTCTGTCTGTCTGTCTGTCTGTCTGTCTGTCTGTCTGTCTGTCTGTCTGTCTGTCTGTCTGTCTGTCTGTCTGTCTGTCTGTCTGTCTGTCTGTCTGTCTGTCTGTCTGTCTGTCTGTCTGTCTGTCTGTCTGTCTGTCTGTCTGTCTGTCTGTCTGTCTGTCTGTCTGTCTGTCTGTCTGTCTGTCTGTCTGTCTGTCTGTCTGTCTGTCTGTCTGTCTGTCTGTCTGTCTGTCTGTCTGTCTGTCTGTCTGTCTGTCTGTCTGTCTGTCTGTCTGTCTGTCTGTCTGTCTGTCTGTCTGTCTGTCTGTCTGTCTGTCTGTCTGTCTGTCTGTCTGTCTGTCTGTCTGTCTGTCTGTCTGTCTGTCTGTCTGTCTGTCTGTCTGTCTGTCTGTCTGTCTGTCTGTCTGTCTGTCTGTCTGTCTGTCTGTCTGTCTGTCTGTCTGTCTGTCTGTCTGTCTGTCTGTCTGTCTGTCTGTCTGTCTGTCTGTCTGTCTGTCTGTCTGTCTGTCTGTCTGTCTGTCTGTCTGTCTGTCTGTCTGTCTGTCTGTCTGTCTGTCTGTCTGTCTGTCTGTCTGTCTGTCTGTCTGTCTGTCTGTCTGTCTGTCTGTCTGTCTGTCTGTCTGTCTGTCTGTCTGTCTGTCTGTCTGTCTGTCTGTCTGTCTGTCTGTCTGTCTGTCTGTCTGTCTGTCTGTCTGTCTGTCTGTCTGTCTGTCTGTCTGTCTGTCTGTCTGTCTGTCTGTCTGTCTGTCTGTCTGTCTGTCTGTCTGTCTGTCTGTCTGTCTGTCTGTCTGTCTGTCTGTCTGTCTGTCTGTCTGTCTGTCTGTCTGTCTGTCTGTCTGTCTGTCTGTCTGTCTGTCTGTCTGTCTGTCTGTCTGTCTGTCTGTCTGTCTGTCTGTCTGTCTGTCTGTCTGTCTGTCTGTCTGTCTGTCTGTCTGTCTGTCTGTCTGTCTGTCTGTCTGTCTGTCTGTCTGTCTGTCTGTCTGTCTGTCTGTCTGTCTGTCTGTCTGTCTGTCTGTCTGTCTGTCTGTCTGTCTGTCTGTCTGTCTGTCTGTCTGTCTGTCTGTCTGTCTGTCTGTCTGTCTGTCTGTCTGTCTGTCTGTCTGTCTGTCTGTCTGTCTGTCTGTCTGTCTGTCTGTCTGTCTGTCTGTCTGTCTGTCTGTCTGTCTGTCTGTCTGTCTGTCTGTCTGTCTGTCTGTCTGTCTGTCTGTCTGTCTGTCTGTAACGACCAACGCGCATAACTCAAAAACCGCTTAGCTGATTTTAATGAAATTTGGTACGTAGGCTGGGTCTTGGGTCAAGATGGTCCCATTTAAAAATGAAAAAAATCCACCGAACACAAGCCAAATAAAAGGGTGGGGGAAGATTTCAAAAATTAGAGTTTATGTGAAAATATGGCGTGTGTGATATCAAACGAAAGGTAATTGAGTATGGAGTTAAACAAAATACATTTTAGTTTTTTTTTCTTAAAAAAGGGTGGGGGTAGATCTCAAAAATTAGAGTTTACGTGAAAATATGGCGTGTGTGATATCAAACGAAAGGTAATTGAGTCCGGAGTTAAACAAAATACATTTTAGTTTTTGTTTTTTTAAGGGTGGGGGTAGATTTCAAAAATTTGAGTTTAAGTCAAAACATGGCTTGTGTGGTATCAAACAAAAGGTAATTTAGTCTGAAGTTGAATAAGATATATTTCAGTTTTTAGTTTTATTAGCTCGCACGTACACTGTAACTATAGTACCTAGTGTGAGCTTAGGGGCCCATATATAGGCAGAGTATTTTGAAAGCATCATAAAATTAAACATGAGGCAATAAAGCAATCTAAAAATTTTCGTGGCAAAAGCGGGTTAAGAAAATATGGGCGTTAATACATTTTTTATACTAAAATATTAATTTTAGGTTTACAATGCCCATCTAAATTGTTTTATTAAAGCTGTAAAACTTTAATATTTTGGGTACCGCTAAACGCAGAATCTTCCAAGCATATGTATAAAATATAGGAAGATTAGTTTAAAAATATAAAATTGAGGTAACTTTACTCAAACATAAAAACAATAGAAAATGAAATGAAAGATGTATGAAGGTTCCATAAGCCGTATATTGCTTTTTTTTACAGTTAATAAACTGACTTTTGGACATCAAAATATAATACTTTGTTTAAAAAAATTTATATCATCAAACTGTTAAAGTGATAAGCTTTGCTAAATATCCGTATGAAATTCATGCAATAAAAGCTTTTTCGCAAATTTTAAACCCCTGTGATCCAACATGGACTAAACCGAGTTTAGCTTAAAAACGATTTGCTCGGATGGGATGTCTATTATCCGAAATTCTATGCTATCAGTGGTGTGCTCGAAACCGAGCTATTTCATTCAAGCCAAGCAGAAAGCAATCTGGTTTTCTTCGTCGATTACTTAACTTTTAAATTAGATATTTACTGCAAGATATGAAGGTCCACTTTATTAGGCGGTTCACCTACTCTTCACGCACAAGCATGCTTTAATTTTAAGTTTTTAGAGAAAACGAATTGTTAATTTCTATCCGCGCATTTAGTTTTTACCCGCAACTGTCTGAATTTATTTGGACATATTGAGCGCAATGCGCAGGATCAAAAAACTTCCAACATATTTGCTTTGTACAAACAAAAGTGACAATTTTTTCCGGTGTTTTAAATTGGAGCTAATTACTAACTAATCCTTCCTACACTCAACTTGGTAATGGTGATGCCGTGAAAAGGGCCCTGCAGAAAAAGTAAGAAAATCGACTCGGTAAGTGCCGTCGAAATAAGCAACCTTAAGCTACCCTATGGCATAAGTTTCACTCTTCCTTTTCGATCAATGTTACGCAGTTAATTCCTTTTATACAGGCCGCTCTTCCTACCCGCTGCGTGAATACTTACTAAAACTACTTATAATTATACAAGAATAGGTGATGATTAAACCTCGGAATTTGCTTCAAATCTCTGATTTTGCCAAGCTAGAATACAAAAAAATATATTTTAGATCTAGGATATATAGTATATGCTCTTTAAACGTAAGTTTTTAAAATCTTTATTTATAGTACCAAACGTTTGACTGTGCAGCTGTCTTCTAGCAAGTAGTGATAAAATTGTGACGAACAAAAACCTAATCTCTGAGTATATAACTGAATTAATTGCATGTGTTCCAGTCTGGCAACCAAAGTAGCCTGTGAATATATTTTTACTGCCATTTAGTTTGGTTTGACTCTACAACTTAATAACAAGTAATAACGTATATAGGGTACCTATGTTTGGTACAATAAGCTATAAGAAGACGGGTGTAGTGTTCTTTCAAAAACTCATGCATTTGCAAATGCCTACCTGTTTATAGTAACACAAAATAATAGTAACTGATATACAAAGTTAACGAGAAAACTTATGATTAATATAACGGAATAGTGTGATGACATTAGGGCAAGGCATAATTAGCAAAAATAAGATAGCAAAAAGATTTTACATGAACCTGAACTTGAACCAGAGACCTGATGACACTAAACTTATTCCGTAATAAAATTTATACCTAGGGCTCTAAGACTAAAACAGAAAACAAGCTGGACTGCTACAACTACAGAGGTATTTTAGTAACTAGTACTTTAAATAGATTATACCGTAGGATTCTTAGAAATTTTGAGTCAATGAGAATTATCCATCATCCATGAGCAAGCAGAAGAAGATCAAAGTCTAAAAATAAAGCATATGATACCGTTTCATTAGAAAAATTATGGACAGTGTTAGAGCAAACTAATATCAGTCATACATAAAAGCGATAAAAAAACTTTACAAAGGGTCAAAATCTTTTTTTTTTATTTTTATTTGTCAAACACACTGTGTTTATTGTATTACAATCTAGTCAGTAAGACTAATTAGCAATTTTGTTTTAACTTAATTTACTAGAAAAGTCAGATTTAAACTTAGGGTTCACTCAACAGTTCTCCCCGCTTTGTTTAGTCTGTAACTCACAATTGTGTTGTGTTTATAGCATTATTTTCTTTTATGTGTAATTCACTTAGTTTACTAGCTCAAACGGCTTCACTCTTTTTAGTCTTTGAACTAGCATAGTATTGTCTAGAAGCTGAATTGCTTCCACATTCACATGCCGATGGAGTCTATCTTCATGGCTTTTTGCGTACTTTTTTATAGTCTCTGCTACAGTTTCGATTTTTAGATCTCGATGAAGGTCACTATTTCGTACCAAGGTGCATTCACAATGTTTCTTAATACTTTATTTTGAAATCTCTGTACAACTAGAATGTTACTCTCTTTAGCACAACCCCATAGTTGAATACCATATGTCCATACTGGTTTCAGTATTTGTCTATAAAGCAGTAACTTATTATGAATTGTTAAATTGGACTTCCTTCCAATTAGCCAGTTAATTTATCTATACCTTATCTCAAGTTCTTCTTTTTTTTTCTTAACATGTGCTTTCCAGCGCAATTTGGCATCAAGTGTCATACCTAGTTATTTTGCCTGATTTGAATATGGTACGGGAATGTTGTTAATTGTAATTTGTATGTGATTTATATTTTTGTTTGTAAAATCAACATGAATTGAAGTTTTTCTATGCATTTTTCAATAGATTTTTCTACCGTCAATAAACCAGTATCATCGGCAAATGTTGCTAAGTGGCAATTTTCTGGCTTTGGGATATCACAAGTGAATAATAAGTATAGATATGGGCCTAGTACGCTAACCTGGGGCACGCCGGCCTGAATTTCTCTTAAATTTGAGTATGAGTCTTCCTGTTTTACTCTAAAATGTCTATCAGATATGTATGATTCCAAAATATCCGAATATTGTTTTGGCAGAAACCGTTTTAATTTAAAATTAAGGCCTTCATGCCACACTTTGTCAAATGCTTGTGCTACATCTAGAAAAACTGCAGAACAAACTTTTCCTTCTTCTAGTGCTTTTTCTATTATATTAGTAATTCTGTGTACTTGATCTATCGTGGAATGCTTGTCTCGAAAACCAAATTGATGAGACGGAATAATTTCTTCTATCTATAATGGGTTTTATTCTTTTAAGCAATAATTTTTCATACAGCTTGAATATAATTGGCAGCAAAGATATTGGCCTGTAAAATGACATGACATGGAGTGGTTTTCCCGGTTTTGGAATCATGATAACTTCTGCAACTTTCCACAGTTGAGGTACATACCTAAGCCTAAAAGACGCATTAATTAGGTTGCATAGTTTTACGATAGCTTTTTTGGGGAGTTGTTTTATGACTACCCCGTTAATAAGATCATACCCTGGGGCTTTTTTCGAATTAATATTTTTGATTTCTGTTAATATTTCTTTTCGTGATGTAAGCTTAATATGGTCTTTGATTTGATGGGGTTCATTTAAATGAAAGTGTTCATCTGGTGCTTCGTGGGGCTGAAATGTCTTTTCTAAATGACTTGCAAAAATATCTGCTTTTTCTACGTTGCTCCTTGCCCACTGGTTGTTAGATTTTCGTATGGGTGGAATTTGGATAATTGGTCTTTTAAAATCTTTGGTTGCTTTCCAAAGGGAATAGTCAGTATTTTTATCGTCTGTAAGTTCATTAAGAAAATGGTTAATAGATTCATTTTTTATTACTAGAATTTCTCGCCTAATGCGCTGCGTCATGTTGTTGAGATTTGTTTTGTCCCGAGTATCACGGCTTTGCTGCCACTTTCTTCTTAGTTTCCTTTTTTCCAATATAAGGTCTCTAATTTCCTTTGGATAGTTTTTTCCCTTAAAAATTCTCTTTGGTTTTGGACTGGTTTCCCAAGCTGCTTGTTGAATATTTGTAACAAAATATTCAACTTCTTTATCGATTTGTTCTGGCGTTTGCAATGGTACTGATAGGTCTATTTTTTCTGACAGACTTTGTTTAAAAGTAATCCAGTCAGTCAGTTTATTAACTAGTGAGATATTTGCTTCTTTCTTTATTATGTTTTTACTAAGAATTAGAATAATAGGTGAATGATCTGAGTGTAAATCAAAACTTTCTTCTATATCTACAAAACTTAAAGATATATTTTTTACTATAAAAAAATCAATTAGATCTGGAATTTTTCCTGGATCTGTTGGATAGTATCTGGGCTTACCAGTTGATATCGGCTCACATTGATATTCACTAATAGCTTGCAAAAGTTCTTTTCCTTTAGAATTCGTCAGTCTAGATCCCCAGTAGGTATTTTTTGCATTAAAGTCACCTCCAATTATAAAACGGTTTCCTAATTTTCTGAGAAAATTAAGATATTGACTTTTGTTTAGTAAGTGCCTTGGTGGTATATAGACAGCACTTATGACTAATGTATATGTTTTGGTTTTTACACTTACTAATGTAGCTTGAATCTCTATGGTTTTATATCCCATCTCCTCATAGTGTGATATATTTTCTTTAATTATTACAGCACTTCCCCCATGTGCAGTATTGCTAGGGTGAGTTGTATGATACACTTTATAACTATAGGTAAATTTAGTGGGAATAAGGACACTGTTGTTCTGGTAAATATACGTTTTAATCCATCGGTAACGTTTCGACAATGGTTTTTGTCCTCATCAGGCCTTCAGACTAGATCGTACATTGGAACAACAAAAAACAAGAATTCAAGCACATCAGGAAAACAAACGGCACAAAATTAAAAACGAAACCCAACATTAATCTGCTAATTATTTATATTTTCTTTTATTTTGTTTATCAGCCAGGTTATTATTCCCACTAAATTTACCTATAGTTGCATTGCAAGGACGTGATAAGTTTACCAAACACTTTATAACCTTTAAATTTAATGTGAGACTGGTTAGTGAAATGCGTTTCTGACACAAGACAGACGTCAATTTTTTCTATGTCTAGAATAACTTGCAAGTCTTGCTGATGTTGCAAGACACAATTGGCATTCCAAGCTAGGATTCTAAGATTACTGACCATTTTGAGGCATATTGGTAGCTACGTTATTGCTACTTTCTAGTTTAGTTAGTCGCTCATCAAGTTTGTTTAATTTCTCCAAAATTAATTGTAGTGTTTGTTCCATAGTATTTTTACTACTGATATTAGTTTTGAGGTTTTAAGTGCTTTTATTTCCACTTCAATCCCAAGGATACTGGAAATTTCAAAAATTTTGTTGATATCTTCATCGTGGCTAAATGTGAGCATGAACATGTTAAGAGGTTGTCTTCTTCTCCATTTAAGTTTGTTGCTGGCCTCCAGTGCCTTAAAACCTTGTTTTTGTAGATCAGCTACAATTTTTTGTGGGTCACATGAGAAGTGTAGCCTATTCGCTATTACTCTAATTGGCCTTATTTGTTTGTTTTCGTATGAGTGCCATTGATGCTTTATTTTATTAAGCATTTTAGTAACGAGCCGATAGCTGTCTGCGTCTTGTACATTTATTTTCGTTATTTAAAACTTTTATTTTAACTCCTTGTATGATATTTAATTTTTCATAAATATCATTAAAATTATTTACGCCATTTACCATAATCGGTGGAGGTAATGGAGCTTTTCTAAACTTAGTAGGGGGTTCTTCATTTTGTGTTTTATTGGAGGGCTCTCCAGTGCCCGAGCTTTGTTGTGGTGGTGAGAGTGAAGTATCCATTCGACGTTTTTTCCAACCTTTTCCTTTTTGTCTGATCCACTCAGTTTCTCTTGCCAGATCGTCCTCATCAGTAATGTAGTCCATGTCAGACTCATCTTTTTTAGTGACTTTTGTCTCTAAATCTGCAAATTTTCTTTGCATACTTTCCAGTTGACTTCGGAGATAATCACTTACACACTAAGTGAATTTTTTTCGTTTTGGGATTTTTTCCATTCGCCATATAAAACTTCTTCATTTTGTGTTCTAGCATGGCTATCCTGAAATAATTCGGCATTATCCATTTTTTCTTGATTTTGTTTGGGCTTTTCGCTAATTTTTAAAACAAGCTTCACAGGTGATGGTACACTTTTTTTGCTTCTAAACATGATATATTATTTATAATAAACATTGTTTATAAATTTTTAACATAGGGTCAAAATCTAAAACTAAAATTGGAAATCGACTTTCAAAATAATTCCTGGTAACGAAAGGTTTAAGACAGGAAGAGTACCAAAAGTGGGGGTTAACAGTGAACATGGACAAGACACAGTACTTATGTATTGAAAACGAATCAAGTCAGTTGGAGCTAGACGATGGATAAACACTATCTCCATGCAATGAGTATGTATACTTGGATGTCACATTTGATAAGACAAAAATAGACTGTAAAGAACTAAGAAAAAGAATAGTAAAAGCGAAAAAAGTTATTGGATGTCTTAACGGTATTTTATGGAGCATAGAGATAAAAAATAATATCAAAAATTTACCATATATTAAACAATGGTGAAAACATTGCTGTTGCATAGAGTAGAGACTTGTCGCGAAACAGAAAAATACAAAATAAAATTAGAATTTGTCGAAATGGATGCAATAAGAAGATCAATGAGAATATCTAGAAAAAATCATATAAGAATTGAGACCATAAAAGAAAGAATGTGAATCTAGGGAAGCATAACGGATGACATCACTAAAAGACAACTGCTATGGTACAGCCATGTACAACGGATGAACGACAAAAGATTACCAAAAGAGGTCCTAGAATGGCAACCAATACAGCGCAGAAAAAGAGGGCGTCCTAAACTGGAATCCTAAGAAAACCTGGCAGAAGATAATTGTCAGGATCGAACAATATAGAAAAAGGTTCTAAACCAACATAGTGATTGTAGTTCTAAAACCAACCTTTCTGAAATTTTATATTAAGGTAACACAAGCAACAAAAATTCCGGAGAATTATAAAATTGCGGCATAAAATTTTTTACGCACCTTTTGTTAATTTTCATGGTGGTATTTATTACTGTTTTGGTTTTCTTCATTTCGATTTTTGTACAAATTAGAATTTGCTTAATACCTTAACAAATTTATTTTTCCTTGAGCTATAACTATTACATCTTCTGTGTGTAAAATTGAGCCATATGACCATATAACCCCCGTTTTGTTAGCAGTAATAAATATTTTAAAAAATAATAAAAAGTCACACCTGTGCTGGTTGCAGTACCTACTTTTATTTCGACAAGTGCAGGGTGGAGCATTGTTGTACTAAAAATATACGCTTTTGTTTAAAATCTATTTTTTTATGTCTATTGGGTCTGTTGTTACAGAAAAATGTCTATAAAAATGAGTTTCAAACCAGCGACAGAGGTGAAATTAAAGAACGAAAAATTGTAATAAAACTTACCTGTACTCAGCCGGGATTTATCCTATCAACTTCTGAAACTTACGTTTAAGTTTCATAACTTAACAGTGGGACCAAATAATTATAAAATAAGTTGAATGGCTTGTTTAAGTGAATACCCTCAGAAAAAGCTTTCTTATATTGTGGCAATAACGATAAGTAAAAGTTTTAAAAATGTATACTTATATATTTGCCAGCTTAATTCGTAGAGAGTTGAGGAATAAAGGCAGAACTTCCTGGTTCGAGTCGCGGCTGAGCACAGAAAACTTTTTTATGATTTTTTGTTCTTTAATTTCAAATTGTGGTTTATGATTTTGAGTGAAACCTTGCATTTTTGCACTCTAGTATTTAAAAATATGCGTTTATTACATATCATTTTAATTTATCCTGTCAGTTTAGGATCATAGCGAAATTAAGGAAAAACAAAAGTGGAATAATATCATCCATGTATTTCTATTGGTAATGGAAAAATGTCAAAAGAAAAAACAACCATTACAAGGGTAGAATAGACATGAACTTAATTCATACACTTTCTGTTAATACAAATCAGGCCAGTAAGCATTAAATGATATGCAAGCGATGCATTATCCATGGCTTGTGCTTCTCCAAAATCGCGATAGGTGTCAGCTGATTGAATTGAGTTTCACCCCATTTGGATTGAATTTCGTACAACCGAACTTCGACATGGCTATTCAAAGTATGTTTACCTCAAACATTTAGTCAGGTCTTTAAAGTTACGTAAGGTTAGGTTACTTTCAGCCAGCAGAAAAATATATAGCAAGGCTCTATACTTTGTGCTTTCAGTAAGGTGGCCCTTTATTAAGGCTGAGAGGCTCCCCTTTTTTAAGGCTTACCCGGGGTATCTGAGAAACTAGGTATAGTCTATGGGCCAGCTCGCCAAAATAATGGATATGGTATAATTTGGGGGTACTAATTTTCCATTTCACAGCAGTTAAATGGGTTCGTCAGGATGTTAAAAACCATGATGGCCATCTCAAAGCAGTAGCTTAAACAAATGGTTTCCAATCAAAGATGGCGGACGAAGTTTAAAAATAGCAAAACGTTAATGGAAATTTATTTACATTTTGCAGTATTGTTTCTTTACCAAGAGTCAAATTTCTTTTCTCTACCCCCGACAGGGGTGGTGGTCGACCTAAATACACCCGAAGACATTTTTTTTTTTGTTTTTTTCTTATTTACTTATACCTTCTGACAAACACTACAACGTCCCTAGCTACCGAGACAGAGTCTGGTGAACTCTGTAAACAGGCTTACCCTTACTGTGGACTACGGGTTAGTATTTGTTTCTTTTAAATATTTTTGCTTGACCCTGTATATGTCCATCAACATTAAAATTCACTTTTTTTTAAAAGACCTCAGACACCAATAAGAAGACATAAACTTAAATTTTCAATCTTTTAAGGTTTAAAAGTTTGGTGGATGGTACCCCTAAAACAACCTCAAAAATGCTTCCTAAAAATGTTTTAAACATTTTTTTAATAAGTGTTTTTTTAGCGAAATGACGCATTTCAGCAAAAAACATTACAAATACATTCTCATAGTACCTTTAAGTGCGCTTCTTCTGAAATATCACCCAGCATCGTAGCTATTGTAGGTAGCTGTCCAAGCCAGCTAAAAGTGCCAACTTTGCAAAAATTTGATGTTTTGGCTATAAAAACTGACTTTTTTCGCAAAAAATATGAAAGATGCGACGATACTGGTTAAAACATTTTTCCTAGGCAGTAAAGTTTAAGGTAAACGTTGCTAAAATTAGCAACAGCAGAAATGACTGAATGTAAAACAATTTTTTAAATTACGTTAAAAACATAATGTTTAGGGCTGCCTTCTGTCCAAAACCAAAAACTCGAGAAAAAGATTTATAATAATTGCATAACACAATTAGTCTTTTGAACGGTGTAATATCTAGCTACCTAGCCATTATGGTAAGGGAGCTAGGAAGCCTAATATAAATTCTCAAATTTGTTAGTTATAATTTTCACAAAATATTTTATAATTTTGAGTTTTTACCTTTTTTTGTGATTCTTTTAGTAATGTCCCCTGAAGATGTAAGTTTCTGCTTACGAAACATGTCTGGACTATTTGTTTAAAACAAATTAAAAATTAGTGGAGGAAGACAATAACCTGTTTGATTTTCTATCCAACGACTCCACCATAATATGGACTACTTCCTAAACAAAATCTAAATTTTTGTAAATGGCGATTGGTACAAATCTTCATATTATAAAGTATTAACGTTTTAAAACAAGTTACCTACAGAGTGGACAAAAAATAACGCGAAGAATATGAGGGGATGTTGTTCCATATGCTAAGGAATAATTATACAAAAATTCAGTTTGCACCTATTTTTGCCAGGTAAATTCCTAATATGATGTTAGGTGATCCGTGGCTATACGGTCCAGTCATATAAATGCACTGCTAATGCATGAATAACCATTCTAAATTGGTCAGCCACGCTGGCCACCTAATTAATTTTTTAGTGTTTACTAAAATTGCGTTTTTACTGTGATCTCTCAATTGATATAGATATATTCTTGACTGGATCTCAAACTTATTATTTGCTTTCTAAAAATCTAACGTCAGGATCAGCCAGCCCGTCAAACGCGATGCTTTACCACAACTGGATCGGGGGTCAATCATTATTACTTCTAGTGGTTTACGGTAAAGTTTGAAATAGGAGAAGCAGTTTTTTTTTAGTTTGCTTAAACAGTTTTTCTAACAAAAAAATACTATCCTGTAGAGGTAGACCAAAACTGACCCCTACTTATGAGGCTTCAAGTGAGAGAAGAGAAGCTTAAAGTTTCAAGTGTTTGAAAGGTCTTTTTGTAGATTATTTTTTTAACTATCTGTCAAACTGACTTTTATCTAATTGTTAGTTTTCTACAAAAAAGTTTTTTATTTTAAAATATCTTAATGTTTGTTATTTTATGCATTTCTTTTTAATTTATATAATATATGGTAAATCATGTGCAATGCAGTGGATCACACTCCGAATCGATATCGCGCGACGCCTGGCTATCCCCCTGTCGTTGAAACGAAGAGTAAGTGGGGGGTGGAATGTGTACCGCTTGTCTGGTGGAGCCGTCGAACAGAGATAGATTTGTGCCAGTGGCCTATATGAGTGACAGAGTTAAACAATTCTTTACTTAATCAACTTAAATTTGTGCCAGGCACGCCATCCAGTTAGTGTGTAGTTAGTCGTCTTGTTCTTGTGCGTGGAGCATATGTGCCTTAGTTTACGCCCTCTAAATTACGCATATCAGTATACTTTGCATATATTTCTATTTTTTAAGTAAAAATAAATAAAATTAGCGTCTCAAAAAACTCTTTTAGTGGTTTTTCGCTAAAGGAAAATCTACAAATTAAAGAATTATTAGGCCGGTCACTACCTGAATTAAAAATTGAAAAACAAACATGAATGTGGACAAAAATCGCGTTGTCGTAAATTTAATAAAACTATTTGTGATTAAAATAATGTTTATAAACTAAGGGTAAGTTAAGTTATTTTTTTGAGTCATTTTATGGTGTAATTTGGGTACCGTAAAAATAGTAAACATATAATACGAAACTATGCGCTCTTGGTTTTTTTTTGACTGGCTATCAAAATTCTGGCACTACCATGTTAAATGGGCACGAGCCGCCACTGAACTTTATATATTACCTCAAAAACTAGAAGTGCCAGATAATATTTAATTTAAGACATACGAAAGCAAATTAGAACAGAACAAAATTAGGGAAAATATGTTTTTTTGTCAGACAGAAAGTATACAGGGTAGTCCCTTTAACTTAAGAAACTTGCTGTCAAAATTTGTCATAAGGAATGACATTTCTGACATAGTCCAAAAATAATATGGGAAAACTTATGAAATGTATTTGAACATGCATTGAGTTTTAGTAATAAAAGTTTTCAGCGTTTTTGATATCTAATTCAGCAGCTAACGTTTCGACGCCTCCGCGTCTTTCTCAGGGCTAAAAAACACAAAGAACGTAGTCTAACAAAAAATATGGGTTTAACGGCAAAAATTAAAAAAAGTGAGAATTTCTTTCTAAAGATTTCAAAAAGTTTTGTTAAAAAATAAAAATATTATAATTGTAAAAAAAAATAATAGATGACACAGTTTTTTTTTTAACGTAAATGAACATCCAAAACATGTTTATTTAAAGTTTTTTTTCTATCATCTTTTTTTTATACTAGGACGTAGGATCAGGAGTAATCACCCATTTTGGCAAATTTATAGTGGACGTTTAAAGCATTTTAAACAATCACAAACATTTAAGTACCTAGACAGGTTTCGAACCCGGAGCGTCCGGGTGTGCAGCAAATTTTGCTACCACTACGCTCCGAGCGACGGGTTTTTTTTGTCCTCTACATAAACCTTTAATAAGGCCTTTCGATATTAATTTCGTCTATATTTTTGTTTTTTTTTTAAATTCTATAATATTCTATTCTTTTCGATGTTTTAGTTTTAGATATATGTTCCTATCAATATTTTTTCCGTGGCGCGAGGGCGTATCCAGCCTTTTCTTTACTTAAAGGGGGACAACTTCATAATTTGCTGCCCACCCTTGTTCCCTCACCTTGTATACGCCCTTGCTGCGATCCGTTAATAAAGATCTACTATGATCGGATGTTTGTTCCAAAATAAGGAATAAAAAGTGCAATTTGAAGGTAATCCTGATTAATCTTCGGCTTTTCGATATTAATTTTTTTTATATATTTTTTTTTATTTGATAAAACTTAGCTTTCCGAGATTTTAGTTTTAGATATATTTTTTTTTTAATGTTTGTTCCGCTACCCAAGGGTGTATGCAGGGGGGGCACGCTTCTGAATGCCATGTCTTTCTTTACTTAAAAGGGGATGTTTGTTCCAAAAATAAGGAACAAAAAGTTGAATTTGCAGATATTCTAAAATTCTGCTGGTATTATTAGGGACCTTTTTCACGCACTTCATTAGCTAACTTTATTCTTTATAAACGCGACATTAAACGACAGATGTCACGTGATATTTAAAAGTCCAATTTTGAATTTTGCAGACAAATTTTTTATTTGCGTAATTTTTTTTATCCTTTATTTATCTGTCGAAAGCCTATTTTGTGTGCTATAGGCAAAATTAATTCAAAAGTTCCGAAAACAACTAGCTAAAAACTAAAAAAAACCAAGACCAGTGAAAAACAGCCAGGAAAATATAGGAGGTCTGTGTACTGTGTACTTCATTTTCCCTTTTTTACGCACACACCCAGAACACTGTTTTTTTTTTACTAGTTGGTGAATACTGTTGCCAAACAGCACATATCTACCAGTTTTTTTTTAAATAATATTCAATAATTGACATAAAATTAAATCTGCCGATTACCCCGCATTGGTAGCTCTTTAATAATTGTCTGGTATCAAAAATATTTTAAATTTAAATTACATTTTGCTATAACGTTATATGCGCGGCAAGATTAGGGACTTATTGGAATAAAACCTGACTTTATTTTAGAGTCGGCTTTATTATGACAGATTTACTCTCTGATATCAAAAATATTTTAAATTTAGATTACATTTTGTTATAACGTTATATGCGCGGCAAGATTAGGGACTTATTGGAATAAAGCCTGACTTTATTTTAGAGTCGGCTTTATTATGACAGATTTACAAAGAAAACTGACAGCTCACTTACAAACGTCATATACCAAAGTCAAATTTAAAAATTAAGTCGCTAACTTTTATTTAATAAAAACAGGCACGAATAACACAAAGGCCGAATTTTGAAAGAAAGCAGCTGCTTTTTTTATGTAAATCTGTCAAAATACTGCCAATTTTAAAATAAGGTCAAGTTTAATTCCAATAAGTATTTATTGTCTCTAAACAGAGGAACTCAAGTCTGTTTTATTCGGCCACAAGTAAGGTCAAACATTATTCTAGGGATAAAATTCAAACGAGGTAACTGCGCATGCCTCATAAAAAGGATAGTGTGAAAAATGGGCCTTGCAAAAGGTCCCTATTATTATCATAATGAAATGCCGACCTTAATAAATTAGTATTAAAGTCACGATTTCGGAAGTTTCCTACTGTATAGTGGCAGATATGCATGCGCTAATGTGAGTTAAGATTCAATTAGCTGTATATGCCATGACGAACACTTACAATTTTGAATTTTAATTGGCATCACCTAGGTATATGGGAATATCCGTGGAAAAAGAGCGAAAGCTAACTACGTAATTGTTATAATTTATTTTAAAAGTAACTCAGTTTTAGCCGAGTGCGATAAAAAAAACTAATCATAAATTTATTTGACAATAACTTTTTAATTCCTTTATAAAGTTATTAAAAAATAATAATAATTGCCCTGTTTAAATACTTCTAAACTAAAGAACAACTCCCGGTAACCCACTAAAAAAAAACATTTTAATAAGGTCAAAATAATGTTTAATTTAAAAGCATAACGTAAGGTTGGATGTTAGTTCTAACGTCATATTCATAAGTGCTAAAGAAGCTTAATAACCCGTTTTCTGACGTTCAAAAAATAATCATATGTTTTTTTAACGTCAAAAAACAAAATGTTTTTTTTAAATCTTTTTCCAACGTTAAAAAAATAGTGATTTTTTAACAGTGAAAAAGAAATGTTTTTCTAACATTGAAAAATAAATGTTTTTTTAACACTGAAAAAAATATATTTTTTTTACAAGCTTTTATTTAACTTCACCTGTATGTATGTATGTATGTGGGTAGGTATGTAATCAAATCTTGCAACTCATTTTTGAAGAACTTCCAAACATCCGATTGACTTAAAATTTCGCATAGCGTCTTAGTTCCGATGACAATACAATAATATGGTTTCATCGGGTACCTACCTCCCCCCTAACATGGGGGGTGGAGAGGGGGTAAAACTTTAGTTTGTTCGATTTCAACCAAAATTGGTATCTGGAGGTTTTTGAGGATGAGAATTACGAATTAGTGATCAGATTACAAAAATTCAATATGGCGGATTCAAAATGGACGATTTAATGTCAAGTTTTTCTGATTACTTTTAACTGACTTCCACGTATCCGATTGACTTCAAATTTCGCATACCGTTATAGTTTCGATGACAATCCAATAATGTGGTATCACTGACTGCCTACCTCACCCCTAACCTGGAGGGCGGAGAGGGGGTAAAATTTTAGTTTGTTGGATTTCCACCAAAATTGGTATCTGGGGGTTTTTAAGGATGAGGATTACGAATTTTTGATCAGATTACAAAAATTCAATATGGCGGATTCAAAATGGACGATTTAATGTCAAGTTTTTTTGATTGCTTTCAACTGAATTCCACGTATCCGATTGACTTCACATTTCGGATACCGTTATAGTTCCGATGACAATCCAATAATGTGGTATCACTGACTGGCTACCTCCCCCCTAACGTGGAGGGCGGATAGGGGTTAAAATTTTGGTTTGTCGAATTTCCACCAAAATTGGTATCATTTGGTTTTTGAGGATGAGGATTACGATTTTTTGATCAGATTACAAAAATTTAATATGGCGGATTCAAAATTGACGATTTAATAACGAGTTTTTCTGATTACTTTCAACTGACTTCCACGTAGGTATCTGATTGATTTAAAAATTCACATACAATGCGTTAGCTGAAATGCTAAAAATTAAAAAATAAATTTAGAAAAAAAAACTTTTTGAAAACAAGCTTTTATAAAATGGACTAAAATGCATAAAATAATTTTTTGAGTGTTTTGATATTATAATAATAAAAGCGATGGGCGTATTTAATATTAGGTAAATGCCTTTCCATGCGCATTTGGTGGATCGTCCACAACCGACTCTTCTTTTTTAATGTGACAAAATAAATCGGCACACTGCCGGTCGCGGGTGATCTGCCTAATATGAAGCAGGCGTAATAATGTCCATCCATATCAGAAAAATGTAAGGTTAGCTTGAGTAGGGTTGGGTTGGGTTAAATTGTCTACCCTTACATTTCTCTGCTATAATATAATGAATTTGGATTTTCACTAAACTTTGAGTTAACAAGGCTAAAACAACAAGGCTAAAAAAAAAATTATTCCGACCCAAATATGTATTCATTATTAATATGTGTGCTTTTATTTTGCCAAGCCGTTTTAACAACAGGTAAATATCAGCGGCGTGCGTAGCGTGTGGGGGGGGCGCGGGGGGTTCGTCGCCACCCCCGCCCCGAGGTAGTGGCGCCCCATAGGCGGCCGAAGCGCCCTCAGCTTTATTAAGTCGGGCCGGTAACGGCCAATTGAGTGGGTGCCAAAGGAAGCTAACGACATGAAGACCTTTTTTTTTTTAACGCAACTAAAATGGCGAATGTCATACAGTTCTGGTACTGGAAATAAAACAGCGCTCTCTATAATTTTATTTTTATAATGTTAAAAACAAAACATTTATTAGCTTCATATATCTTAAATTCAACGTTAGAAATGAGGTCTACGAAAAACATTATATAAATAACCATATATTGATGGTATTATTTTTTAAATATATTTTTGGTAATCCATTTACATGAAATTTTAGTTAGGATTTTCTACATGCTTTTTAATAGAGACTTATTGGAATAAAACCTGACCTTATTTTAAAATCGACCCTATGGTGACAGATTTACATATAAAAAGCAGCTGCCCTGCTTCAAAATTCGGCCTTTGTGTATTTAAAAACCGGATTTATTAGTGTCGGTATTTATTAAATGAAAGTTAGTGTCTGTATTATTAAATATGGCTTTGGTATGTCAATTTTGAGAGGTCAGCTGTTAGTTTTCTGTGCAAATGTGTCAGAATAAAGTCGACTCTAAAATAAAGTAAGGTTTTATTCCAATAAGTCTCTAATGTCAAAAGTTGACTAATTTGAACACAAATTTGTGCTAGAAAAAAAATGTTTTTTGCAACATTTATTTAACGTTTTTTATGATTTTTTGCTTAGTGGGAACTTACATGTTTAATGGAAAGTGAACAATATTAAGAAATATCTCATGTTTAAATTTTCTCCTGACGCAACCTCAGTTAACTGTGTTATTTTAAGTTACTAAGGTAAATTTTCCTAACACGTCTAATAGAAAATCATGTAGGTAAGTTAAGAATTATCTCGTATTTAATATTCTCCTTAAACTGGACTACGACAACTTCAGTTAACGCTATTAATTTAAGTTATACCGTAAGTGTTTGCTAACATGTCCAATGGAAAGACAACATTGTTAAGCATTATCTCACATTTAATATTCTTCCTAAACTAAAACACAAAAACACCAGTGAATGGTATTACTTTAAGTTACTTAGTTAGGTCTTTAACGGTATAACTTTATATTACATACGTAACTTTTAAGAATCAAATTATATAAGGAATATATCTTGGTTAACATAATCCTTAAACTGAAGCAAAACAACCCCAGTTAATATTCTTCTTAAATTGTAGAAAAGTGGTGAATGTAAAGAAATATCTCTTGGTTAATCCATCCTAAATTGGAGCAGAACAACCCCAGTTAACTGTAGGGTAAATAAGGGACAGTTGCCGCGGAGGGAGAGACGCCGCTTTTCACGTATTTCAATGATTACGCTATAACATAGGCAACCAAGTATGCCCACATTCAGAGTTCATCATTTAGTGAACGGTTATAACATCGAACGTTTTTGTTTTCTAAAATATCGCTTGCAATCCTTGAATTTACGACGGTAAGGTAAAATTTTCTTAGCAAAATTTTAAGTACTGTCCTAATAAGTGTGGTTCATTGCAATGTGGTAGTTTTTTTTCACATTCGTCTGTTTTCTTCAGTATTTTGGGGTTATGTTTACAGGTGCCATGCCGTATTTTGTTGCGTTTTAAATCTGTGACCTTGATAATCAGGTGCGGCATCTCCCCCAACAAAAAGGAAGTTACCACATTGTCAAGAAGACCGAGAAAAAATTCTATGGAGTGACAGCGATGATGAACCTCTAGCCAAAAAGAAAAATGAAAACCAGGAACGCTGCGTGGAATGCTTCGAAGTTTACGCAACAACAACTAAACAAGTAGATTGGTTACAATCAATGTTTACACGACTTTTAGTTATATAATCAAAGTTAAAATGTATTTAATGCTTAAAATGGCTACATGTCACTTGCACCAATTATGGTGAAGTTTGTAACATCTGTTCCAGACTCGAATTAAGGAAATAAATTAAAAGTTGAGGTTTTTTAGAGAAACGGTTACAGCGGCGTCTCTTCTATTTTCACGCGCCAGCAGTGTGGGAGAGATGCCGACTTTAATTTAAAAAAAAAAAATTCTTTGTTTATGTTTTCTTACATATATTTCTTATTTTTGTATTTTAATAAAGTTTAACGCAGTACCTGTGCATTGATTTATTTTGAAGAAAAAAATCTCAAGACTTACAGATGTTACAGCTATTTTTCAAAAAGTGCGGCAACTCTCCCGCATTTACCCTATTACTTTAGGTTACTTTATATTAGGCTTGTTTCTAAAACCTCTTATAAAAAGCAAACAATGGTAAGCAATATCCTATGTTTATTAATCTCCCTAAACTGAAGCACAATAACCGCAGTAAACGGCATTACTTTAAATTACTTAATTAAGTTTTTGCTAACACATTTAACAAAAAGTGAACAATGTTAAAAAATATGCTATGTCTATCTCTTGATTAATATTCTTTATAACCTGGAGCACATAATCACAGTTGACTATCGTAAATTTTAGCACTTATGAATTTAAAAATCAAACAAGTTTTCGTGACTAATCGGGTAAAAAGAAGTTTTTGTTTTTCTCATATTTTTCCGTGGGTAGCTCGATAGCTTAGCCTCACGTCGTTCCAAGATCTAATGGACACCTAATAAGTGTAGCTGTTTGGACCTCAATGGACTCCTCAGAACACTGCTTGGTCAATGTAACATCCTTGCGAAGTGATTAACTTCCGCTAACCGTTTTGTTTCTGATCCTACTTATATAGTGAGAAAACTTTCAGAAGAAGCGCAATCTACCGAGATACGCGAGAAACCAGAACAAAAACAGGCGAGTATAAACCGCTATACATATATCGATCAAAGAAAATAATCCATTCGTGACCTACGACAGCACTTATTTAAGTTTTTTGCTAACATGTCTAACGGAAGGTTGAACAATTTTATGCAATGTTTCATGTTTAATATTTTCCCTAAACTGAAGCAGAACAAACCTAGTTAGAGGTATTACTTTAAGCTACTTAGTGTTAGTGTTTGCTGACGTGACCAATGGAAAGTGAGTAATGTTATGAAATATCTTAATATCTTCTTTAAATAATGAAATGCACCCAACATTTTTAGAAAAAAAATTAAATTAAGTTTTATTATCAAGATTCGAAAGAAAATGCTCATTCACCAGTTGACTGCGTGAAAATTAAAATTGAGTCGACGTACAGTGGTTCAAAACCCTCTAAAAATGACGCATTGGGGCTCCTTTATGACTTAAAGCAAGTCAATAATTAGATACTATTATACTACGATCATCTCTAACTGTTTTTCATGCCCCACTTCTTATTACCGTCGAATTGCTTATCGCCGGGTCGCTAAAGTGCATTTTTTGGTTTTTTTGTCTCCGCTCCTGGATGGAACAAATTAGTGACTTGTTTACATTGTTGTTTTCATTGGTAAAAGATTTTTTAAAGATAATTATACTATTATAGATATTTAATAGCATAAAACGTTTTTTTTTAAATAAGTCATATTTAATAAGAATTTAAGATTCAAGTCAATATATCTTTAGAGCTTCACCTAGCTCACCTTTAAAATTAAGAACATTAAGATCCCATATATTACTGCTTTTATTGCTTATAATATCTCACCCGTCCTTTTAAGATATATTTTTTAATATAGATAGATTTCCCAATTTTCAAAATAGACAATTTTATATTAAACCGTTTATTATACAACGTTAGTCACATCTTAACCTGTTTTGAATCAAAATGTTTTTTTTTTCGATAAAAAGTGCACTTTTATTACTGGAGGGGGGATAAAAGCGTCACCTTTGATCCTCAAAATTGAGGAAAATAAGTAATAAAACTCGTGATGAAAGTTTATATCCCAAAGGAATTGTGGTCCTTGCTACGCTTGTGCTACAAACTTTTTGCCTCGGAGAAAACAAACCTTTTATCCCTCGGTATATAATATATGGTGTGGCCGTAAAAATGCATCCTAACAAATAACATTTAACAGAGTTATGAGCATGAAATTAGCGAAGCACCCATCGCAGATCGAATCGTGACTAGGTGGATAATTTGCCGTTAATTAGTCGTGAATTAGTTGTGGAAAAATTAATTTTGTCGCTCTTATTTTTGACCCTTTTTTCGGGTGCTTCGCTAACTTCATATGAAGTTAGCGAAGCACCCTCGTAAAAATGGCTTTTATCAAAATCGAATATGGTGGATAATTTGCCGCTAATTAGTCGTGAATTAGTTGTGGAAAAATTAATTTTGTCGCTCTTATTTTTGACCCTTTTTTCGGGTGCTTCGCTAACTTCATATGAAGTTAGCGAAGCACCCTCGTAAAAATAGCTTTTATCAAAATCGAATATGTTGGATAATTTGCCGCTAATTAGTCGTGAATTAGATGTGGAAAAATTAATTTTGTCGCTCTTAATTTTGACCGTTTTTGAGGGTGCTTCGCTAACTTCATATGAAGTTAGCGAAGCACCCTCGTAAAAATGGCTTTTATCAAAATCGAATATGGTGGATAATTTGCCGCTAATTAGTCGTGAATTAGTTGTGGAAAAATTAATTTTGTCGCTCTTATTTTTGACCCTTTTTTTGGGTGCTTCGCTAACTTCATATGAAGTTAGCGAAGCACCCTCGTAAAAATAGCTTTTATCAAAATCGAATATGGTGGATAATTTGCCGCTAATTAGTCGTGAATTAGTTGTGGAAAAATTAATTTTGTCGCTCTTAATTTTGACCGTTTTTGAGGGTGCTTTGCTAACTTCATATTTTGGCACCCATCGCAAATCGAATCGCTACTAGGTGGATAATTTGCCGTGAATTAGTCGTGAATTAGTTGTGGAAAAATTAATTTTGTCGCTCTTATTTTTGAACGTTTTTTAGGGTGCTTCGCTAACTTTATATGAAGTTAGCGAAGCACCCTCGTAAAAATAGCTTTTATCAAAATCGAATATGGTGGATAATTTGCCGCTAATTAGTCGTGAATTAGTTGTGGAAAAATTAATTTTGTCGTTATCCACCATATTCGATTTTGATAAAAGCTATTTTTACGAGGGTGCTTCGCTAACTTCATATAAAGTTAGCGAAGCACCCTAAAAAACGTTCAAAAATAAGAGCGACAAAATTAATTTTTCCACAACTAATTCACGACTAATTCACGGCAAATTATCCACCTAGTAGCGATTCGATTTGCGATGGGTGCCAAAATATGAAGTTAGCAAAGCACCCTCAAAAACGGTCAAAATTAAGAGCGACAAAATTAATTTTTCCACAACTAATTCACGACTAATTAGCGGCAAATTATCCACCATATTCGATTTTGATAAAAGCCATTTTTACGAGGGTGCTTCGCTAACTTCATATGAAGTTAGCGAAGCACCCAAAAAAAGGGTCAAAAATAAGAGCGACAAAATTAATTTTTCCACAACTAATTCACGACTAATTAACGGCAAATTATCCACCTAGTCACGATTCGATTTGCGATGGGTGCTTCGCTAACTTCATGCTCATAACAGAGTTAGATATCAATTATTAGTAACTACACATACCTAGGTATAAGACAATAAATGAGAAAAATAGGTCTGACTGTTCAGATTTTATTGCGCCTTAAATTGTCAAAAGTTTCAATATTTACATGTCAATATCTAAAAAACTTTTCTTAAATTTTAGCTCAGCCACCCTGTATGCTTAAAACTAATGATTATAATAATATTATTTTATTTGCAATAAAAATATAAATAAAATAAAGTTTAATTGCTTTAATGGCAAAGAAGTTTAAATGTGTCAGTTTTACACGGTTTTGAATCACCGTGGCATGACAGGTCACCACTGCGCCGACTCAGAATATCGATAGCAATGATTTTGCTGGCTAAAAACACTTTATTATGATTGGTCGATTTTAATAAGTTTTGTAGTTAAAAGTCACCTTGTTCGTTTCATTCTATCTTTGTAATTTTTGTATTTAAAAGTCACCTTGTTCATTTCATTCTATCTTATCTTATTTTAAAAAATTTTAACTTTTTAACAAACCCAAAGTAAAAATAACACCGGTACGCGCAATTTTTTTCAAGGGTGTCAAAAATTGGGATTTTCAAGAAAGGCATTCCAACAGGCCAAAAGTCTTTGAAATCGGTCCAGTAGTAACGAGTTTATACCCAAAGAAAATAAATTCGGCAGTTTTATGCGGTCTTGAATCACTATGCGACGTTTTTAAGAATGATCGTTTTAAACGGGCAAAGACTGGTGGTCTGTAAAAGACGATTATTGTCAGGAAATTAAATTATTTTATGACTCCATATTAATATGACTGACATACTCCAAATATACTAAATCTTCCAATAGAACTTTGACCGCATTATTATCTGTAAACGTCTAATGGAAATTGAAAATGAGCAATGTTAACAAATATCTAATATATAAAATTTCTTTATAAACTCAAGCAAAACAATTTCTGTTAACGTTATTGCTATAAATTACTTAGTTAAGTTTTTGCTAACACGTCTTATGGAAAGTAAACATCAGTTAATAATTTTATGTTTTATATCTTCCTTAAATAACGAAATTCATCCAACATTTTTTGGAAACAAAATGAAATGAAATTTACTTATCAAAATCCGATGGAGAATGCTCATTCACCAGTTGACTGCGGGAAAAGGAAATTTGAGTAGACATTTTTAATATTAGATGAGATGAGAGTATAAAACGAGGCAAAGAATGGTCGTCTGTAAAAGACAATGATTGTCTTAAAACTAAATACACAAATTTGGCCCCTATATATTTATCGGTTTCACAACGTTCTACGTCTTCCGATACCCAATCTCCACTCGTTTCTGTTTGCACATAATTCATCATCTAGGCCTCTTATTCTTATTTCACTGTCTATTCCTTCTCTCCAGCTTCTCCTTGGCCGTCCTCGTTTTCTTCGGCCAGTTGGTTTCCATTGTAGTATTTGTTTAGGTAGTCTTTCATCATTCATTCTTTGTACATGTCCGTACCACACCAGTTGTTTTGTTCTTATATCATCCACTAAAGTACGTTCACCCACTGTCATAATTTCTCTTATTCTTTGATTTGTAACTCTTTCTCTTTTTGATTTCCCTGCTGCTCTTCTCCAATAGTCCATCTCCGTAGCGGAAAGCATTTTTTCTGTTCTATCCTTGATTGGCCATACTTCTGAGCCGTATGTAATAATACTTTTTACAATGGTGTTATATATAAGCTTTTTGTTATGTTTTGATATACTTTGGTCCCAAATTATTCCATTTAATAAAGTTATTGCTTTTCTTCCTTGTACGTTTCGATCTTTTATAGCTTTGTCTAGTGTTCCGTCAGCTGTAATTTTTAGACCTAAGTATTTATACTCATCACAGGAGTGAATTCGCTGCCCGGTATTTAAGATTAGATCCTGTTTCATTCCACCGATACACATATACTCTGTCTTATTGAGATTAACCTCTAGTCCCCACTCTCTTCTATTAGTTTTCGCGTCATATATTCGAGGTCGTCATAATCCTGAGCCACTACTATCTGATCATCGGCGAAACATAAAGTATACAAGGTGGTTTCGTCCAACGGAATTCCCATGTTTTGACATTTTCTCTTCCATACTTTAAGGACTTGTTCCAAGTATATCTTGAAGAGCGTAGGCGAGATACAGCAACCTTGTTTAAGACCTTTATTTACTTGAAAGCCTTTGGTTAGTTTTGCTTTTATTTTAACTTTTGCTATACTATTGCGGTATAACTCTTTGATTGCCTTAATTAGTTGTACGCTTATGTTTGTGTTTTCCAACGCTTTCCAAAGTAGATTTAGTGGTATACTATCATATGCCTTCTGCAAATCCACGTAAAGCAGATGCAGCTCTTGTCCGTATGCCATTTTCTTTTCAATAACTTGGGTTATACAAAAGAGATGATCTGAAGTCGATCTACCCGCCCTGAAACCAGCTTGTTCTTCTGCCTCCATGTCTTTATATTCGCTCTCTACTTTATTTCTTATTATTTTGCCGTATATTCTGCTTAGCGTACTAGTCACAGATATACCTCTATAATTGTCACATATATCTTTCCTTCCTTTTTTGTGTATTGTGGATATATATGACGTTTTCCACTCAGTTGGGACTACAGTTCCATTTAAATATTTTTGAAAAAGATTCCGTAATCTCCAAAACAGTTCTTCAGTGCCATATTTAATAAGTTTGACTGGGATATTTCCGGGTCCGGCAGATTTACCGCTTTTTAAGGTTGTGCACACGTTTTTGACCTCAGAGATTGTGAGGGGTACTGGAGATCCCATCGTTCTAATTATATTGTCTCTTGCGTCTTCCTTGAATTCTGCTCTATCTTCAGTTAATAGTTTTTTAAAATGCTCATCCCATTCTTTGTCTGGTATTGGTGAAATGATATCTCTGCATGTTTCTTTTTTAATCGATCTTATAGTTTTCCATCTTTCGGTACTTCTCCTACCTCCTAAGTAAGAATCTATTTTCTGGCACTTTTGCGTCCACGAATGATTTTTCTTATCACTGATCATTCTTCTCACCTTTGATTGCGCGATTTTGTATTCTTGTCTGCTTCTATCTGTCTTATGGGATAAGTAGGTGTGATATAATTTCCTTTTTTCCTCTATTTCTCTCTCAATCTCAGCATCCCACCAGTATGGTTTTCTTCTTTTAGAAGTTTCTTCCACTAATCCTAGTGCTTCTTTTGCAGCTTGGTGGATGCTTAATGTAATACATTCGTATTCCTCATCTGGGGTTTCACCTGAACTTGTATTAAGTTTTTCGTTCAGTCTCTTTTTGTAAGTTTTTTACGTTGTCATGTTCTAGGCTTAGTAGATTATATTTACAGTGATCAATTTCTTCAATCACTGTATCATCAAGATGTTGTTGATGCAGGCTTCGGCCTTGATAAGGAAAGAGAATTTTGGACTCCAGAAAATAGTGATCACTTCCGCATGTTGATCCACGCTTTGTTCTGACATCTTGAATTTTTAGTTTTGTCTTTTGTTTAGTGATAAAATAATCAATGACGGATTTCAGGTTTTGTGAGGGTTTGGTCCAGGTATATTTGTGTATTTCCTTATGTTGAAAAAAACCGTTTTGGATTTTTAGGTCTAATTGCTCACATACTGTAATTAGCTGGTTTCCATTGTCATTAACAACATTTTCTCCATATTGGCCAACTGTCAGATCATTAACTCTGTTACCGGTTCTACTATTTAAATCTCCCAATATGACAATTTCTCTAGATGCACTTACTGCTGATATTTCATTGTGTATTTCTTCAAAAAAATTGTCTTTCACGGCTACATTTGCATCGTCGTTATACGCATAGATTCCAAAAATCGTAAGTCTCATTCCTTTTATTGTTATATTCATTTTAATTAGCCTTTCATTGACTGCTTCCCAGTTGGTGATAAATTTTCTAAATCTTTTGTTGACCAAAATAGATACTCCTTGTTGGGCATGTTTTTCTTTTGCCACTCCGCTATAGAAATGGTCATATTGTCCTAGGTTTTCAGATCCTTTTCCTTTCTTTTTCGTTTCTGTTAGTACAGCAAGGTCTACCTTCATTCTGCTGCACTCATGTACTATTTCATTCAGTTTTCGATTCATTCCTTGTACGTTCCATGTACCAAAAATCATATTCATGTTTCTTTGCTTGGTTCGTCTTAGGTTTTTCATTTCTTTCCGAGGCGTTTGATTGGGTTTTTTAACAGTGTACGTTTTTTCCGGGTATCAGAGAGTTAGTCTGATGCCCCAACCCCCAACCTGGAGGACCAGGTGATTTTTGATCGAGGTTTTCTTCCCCTAGCCTTTGACGATTCCAACGCCGGTACTACAAGGCGGTAGTCTTTTATACTATCCCTAAAAGAAAGGGTTGCCACCTACGCTATGATCACCGTACCGAGGTCCATTCTCTCCGCCTTTCATATCGATGTGGTCTTCTCCCGTAACCCTGGGAAAGGGACCCTATACAGGTGCTAACTCTCCGGGTCGAAGAGTACCTGGAATCTACGGAGGGCAGGGGTCGATTCATTTCCCCTGATAGACATCTGACGAGGTCTACCCGTACCCTTGGCCCCTCGTTCTGTAAATAATAACCACGTTCGACCAAACGCGTCCATTTTGTTTGTAATAAGAAATAAAGTTGTAGTACTTCCCAACTAACGTTTAAAGTTTTCGCGATGACACCCTCACCAGTAAGAATTTCTTAGAAGTAACCGCAACGTACTCCCGCTACGTCTCAGTATACCATTTAGCGTAGTTCCCTAAGTGGAAAACCAATTTGCGGCTATTACTACTTAGCCACGTGTTTAAAGTCACTGTAGTAACGACTACACTACTACGTTGCAGCCAGGTACCTACTAATTCGTAGAGAATGTTTTTTTTTCCGTAATGGCATAAAAGTAGCGATGTAGTTGCAAATAATTTTTGTCAACAACAATGCTATTCCTGGATTTTGATGAGGTGTTCTGTGTTCTGTACATTACATATCATTATTCTTGAGACAACTTTTTACAACTTTTTTTCGTTGGCCTATGCTATTTTTTATGGTAAACAGCTGATAACTATCAAAAAGTTATCTCAAAAATTATGAAATGTAGTACCCCAAAAATTGGGCTTATGAATCCATTTAAACATTGCTTTTATTTCAATCGCCTTAAAATTCAGAGGGCGTTGGCAAAAGCTCCAAACGCTCGATCAAAAATCTCGAAAAGAAAATAGCTCGCTCCATCATTAAACGAAATGCTAAAAATTCGCTCGATTTGTTCGATTAAGAATAAACGAACGGTTAAAGAGGAAACGGAAAATATGAAGCGTAGAGGTGTTGAAAAAGTAACTATTCGTTACTCGAGTACTCGTTACTCGACAAATAACGAAGTAACGAATACCGGTCCCAAAATTAAATGATTACTTTCGTTACTTTGATTCCTTCGATTATTTTAGTTTTCAGTAATCACTCGATAGTCGGTAATCCGTTTTTTTGTTGTTTTTGTCCAAACTTTTTGTATATTTTTTGAGTTCTCGTCTAAAGCCTAGTTTCCAGCAATGTGTGCCTACCCTGATTCAAAAAACGCATCACGTGGCGGAACATGGATTTGCACCTGTTTCAAATGCAGCGTCACCTGATGCGTTTTTTGAATCAGGGTGGGCACACATAGGTGGAAACCGGGTATAAGATTCTTATTTTTCTCTCTATTTTTATTTACTTTTTAATGTTAAGTATGTATTTCTTTGTATGTAAGGCATTAGATTTTTAAAACAAAGTTGTACACAAAACAGTTCCTACGTAATTCCTACCTTTATTTTTTTAATTCTAGCCCGTATTTTGAAAATTTCAATTGAATATTTCCATAATACCAACAACAAAAATATACCTACAAGTAAATTCGTTTTAATTCGTTTTAATTCGAATTAACGACAGTCCGAGAATTTTGCACTAATTATATGATTGAATGGAATATAGTTACAGTAATCAAAGTAACGATAGTAACGAATATATAAAATGATTACTTAGTAGTCGAGTAACGATTAGTAACGAGTATTCAAAAGTAACGAAAATGAACACCTCTAATGGAGCGTACAGATAGAATAAACAAACACTTTTATTTCTAACTTTACTTTTAAAGTTAAAGTTAGGGATCCAAAACAGACTTTACAGTGATATTTATTCCTAAACAACATAAAGGAAACTTAATTAAAAAATAAGTCCTATTTTTTCATTCTTCCAGAGAGTTCTTAGTCCCTGAACCAAGACGAAGGAATTCCAATAACATAAAATATTCAACAGGTTGTCATATTTAATGAATTCTCCTAAATCACGCCTGATTGAAGTTTAATACTGGGAGAATTGTACTTTATTAATTTCAGTTGGGGTCAAAATGGAATTTCAAGAGCTCTTCTTTTCATTACGTTTTTCTTCTTTTTTAATAAATTGGATATTTTTTTCCTTTCGAACACCTTCACCGTACGGAAAAAAATTGGAATTTTTTTCTGCTAACAGTAAGATTTACTTTAAGGATGATTTTTTTATACATAAGATTGTCATTTGTTTGTTTCCACATCCTTAGTTACATTTTTTGAACCACAAAACATTTTATTTTATTTCTATTTATTTTTTGCAATTTAATTTCAACTTGGTGTTAAGAATAAATAACACTCGGCATTGGCGGATCCAGGATTTTTAACAAATATAAATTTTTCAAAAATTTTCGCTAAAATACCATTTTTTCAAATTTTGATGCAAAATTTTGCTAAAATTTTCCCTTGCAGCACATATTGTTTGCACATAGTGGCAAACTTTAGAGCTAATTCTTATTAAATCCCGCAAATAAAATGTTTTGTGTTTTTTCCATCTTTGGCCCCTTCACCCCGGACATCCTGGATCCGCCACTGACACTCGGTATATTGGGCTCAAAAAACCAGATGTATTTTTGCACCTTCCAATAAAAGTAAATGTTAAAATTAAAATTGAAGCAATTCTAAAGCACACCTGTCTCGATGTTCGTCCTTGTTTAACACATCTGATATTCCTTTTAACTATTTCCTCTAAACTGAACTGACCAGTGGCGGCTGCTACAGGGAGGGGCAGTGCCCTCCCAAAACTGGACAACAACCAGTATTTTTAATTGATTTATTTAAAAAAAGTTAAATCTTTCCTTACGACATGTCTAGTTCTTTTTTTTAGTCTGTGGTTAACTGGGTAAACTTTTTTAGCGTTAATAATTACCAGCCGGCAGTACCGCGCGGGATAAGATTTCAATTTCACCCGTTTTTCAGCTGTGTATGGTTAGGTGTTCACGCGCGGGGGCGAGAGGAAGTTATATCCTTAGTGAAGACGTATGAGTTTGTTTTGATTTGGGGTACGTCAGGGTCAGTAGTTAAAAGCCTTGCGATTCGCGTGTCCATTGTTTTTGTTTGTTTTCAAAATGGAAATAAATACCGTCGATTATATTATTAACTGTGCAAATTTAAATATGTTGACATATGAACTTCAATTACAAATAAACTTTTGAAGGCCACATAGACCGGACCTAAAAATCCAAAAAATTAACTAAAATTTTAGTGCAAGTAATAAAAAATTATACGATGCTGAAAACTGGTTCTGCGATTGTAAAAAGCAAAATGATTTTTTTTGCTTTTTTGCTTTTTGTCTGAAAAATCCACGAAGTGATCCTGCATGGGTGGCAAAGAGGACTGATATTAGGTGCCAATTGAATAGTGCCTATAGGTAAAACATTACCGAACATAATGAAAATGTGGCAAAAAATAGACATATACTTTGGAATTTTTGAGGATGCTCTACAAGGCCATGATGATGATGATGAAACTGGTGCTAATCCGAGCACTTTGCATGTAAAAGAAGGGCGAATAGACTTTATCTATAAACAAATAAACTAAAAATTACATCAAGTAGCTGCTTGCTTGTAAAATGCTAAAATAAAATTGTTGGTAAGTTTTTTAATCTTCTTTTCCATGCAATATAAATTTCTGCCCCCCCCCCAATTTATAACGTCACTAGCCACCACTGGAACTGTCCCATTAAAAATACCAGTTACCTTGTACGGAGTCAAGATACGAAAAATTGAAAGAACGAAACAGAGAGTCTGCATTTGTCGTTGTTTTAACCTAGTCAAACGCACTTAAGAGGGCTGATTTTCGCCTCCCTGTGGCATCAACCTACGGACCTTGCCGAACTAAACCACTTTAGTGTCAAAATAAAGCTAATTAAGAACTAGTTCATTAAGCCGCGATCGCACAATACTTAACAGTGCCTGTTAAATCATAAAACTTAAATAAATATTAAAAAGAGCTAAGACCGCCAAAAGATGACAAACCACAATCGGATTACTCCATTTCCATGGTACCCCTTTCCTTGTAAAGAACACCATCGAGGTATGTCTTATTTTGGACCATAACTCTCTTTAGCTCCTTTTCTTTCGTTCTAATACCCATTAAGGGTCATTCGCTTACCTCACTGCGTCAGCTTAAATAATTACGTTCTACTGTTCTCGCGCTCCCTATTTTTTACAGTTGGTGCCCAATTGAGTGGTAGAGCTCCTTGGTAAAGAAGTTATTATGAACTCGGCCCGTTTCAGTTATAATGTCTCTATGCTTGTCGATTTGTAACACAAAAGCGTATTTTCTTGACTGTCACAAAAGTTTTATTTTAAATTAATGTAATTGGCCGTTGAAAACACGTAAATACGTATCTCGTGTACGCAATGTGAACGGTGCGTTTTTGAGATACGTCAAAACCTAAAACACGTTCAAATATGTACCTTGGCGTATCTCACCAATATTTACCAAATTTCGAGATACGCCTTTACGTATTTTCAACGGCGCTGGCGGTATACATGATGGATCTGATATCTTACTAGACCATTACCACCCTCCAAGTGAACGCTTTTGTAATTATCTCAGAAACGGAAGCTCCTACGAAGTTTTTAGTGAACATAAATTGTTGAGAAAAACATGCACCACTATATTCTAAAAACCGCATATTGATGCGATATTCCGATAAAAAGTTAGCATATTTTTAATTTTTAAACTGTCAAAAAACTGTCATTAGCATTAGTGGATTTTGACCAGAATATAATCAGCAATTTACAGTATTGTGTACTATTTTTTGCCTGGATATTTCGTGAAAATCGGTTCAGCGGTTTAAGAGTCGTCTCTACGATATTGCTAAGATACATTCGTGGCGTCATCTCAAAAATAATTTTTTTGTCGAAAACATTAATTTAAAAATAATACGTAAAAAGCAAGATGAGCGTTCAAAAATCAGCATTTAGATCTCTGGCTACAGCACTAACACAAATGTCAAAAATTTTGCTAGCAATCCGCGTCGAAAACTAAAATCCTCATTAACAGAGTCCAATTAGAAGGACGAACGTAACGTCAAAATAAAACTTTTAATTGTATTGTTTGTTGTGCGTAATAGAAAATGAACACAGAGAAACTCGAAGCTTGGATACAAAATATTATTATAAAGAAAAGGTGAATAAATAAAATACTGTTTTATACTCAGGTAGTGCACTCCAAATATACGAAGAATCTCTATCCATTGTCGTAAATGACAAACAAAATCGTCCAAGATAATCAATAACCGGAGATTATACAAAAACGTAATTCACTAAAACAAGACAAGAGCAAAATCGAAGTTTAGTATAAAGTCTTTTATCAAAACCGGACGAAATCATAAAAAGGGATAGCATGAGCAACTCTCTCCTTTCTATTCTTGTATACTGGTTCCGTCTCTCTGCCTCTCATACAAATCGGTCTCATAGAAGTTTACCGGCAAATTTAAATAGGGAACAAATAATATTGTTGTTTTTGGACATACACAACAAAAATACATATAAACAAATAACAATGTTTTTATTTTATTTTAATTAAGTGGCTCCCCTGCCCTTCTTTTGAGAGGTCAAAATCAGTGTTAATCGTACCGAACCGAACCTCTTGGTCAATTAATTGCAGATTAATCCTAACCTAGGGTACACCTGACCATTTTTGAGGATGGGCCTTGCTTAATGTAAATGCCGTATGTGCTATACTGCCGTCATAAGCAAAAACACAGTACGTAAATTTGATAGCTCACAGTCTAGGGTAACACTCTATTCAAAATATATTATCTCAGATTGTTTGACTGTGAAATATCAAATATACTTACTGTGTTTTTGCTTATAACGGCAGTATAGCGATCCCTATGTAGATACGGCATTTCCGTTAGTCATGGCAGTAAAGAAATTGCAGTCAAGAAAGCTTCAGTTGCATAGCAATATCAGCACTGCTCTTCTTTAGGTCAACGTCACATGCTAGGTCCGACGCCTTTTTACGATTTTGTCCGGTTTTGATTAAAGACGTTATACAGAACTTCGATTTTGCTCTTGTCTTGTTTTAAAGAATGAATTTTTTGATTATGTCCGGTTATTAGTAACTGCGTTTTTAACATAGGATTGCTATGCCATTTTCCTTTATGATTTAAGACGATTTTTTTATTTATCCTTTGTGATAAACTATGGAGGTCCTATACGAACTGTAAAATACAAACGAATAGTGCTTCACATAAGAAGCATGTTATATCATTGCAAGCGAAGATAAAATTTGAGACGACAGCCGATGGAAGGCAAAATCAAGGCCAACTAGCGACAGTCAACATGTGATGCAATTATGATGTGACAAAATTCAAGTTTTTACAAATTTTGTAAACATTTGAAAATGTTTTGTTTTAATTTTTTTAAATTCTGACTATTATGATTTACGTCTAAAGCTTCAGTAATAGTGGTTTTGGGTAAACAAAACAATGAATAAGCCACAAATTTACTTATCCAAAGCCAGAGAGTCTTGTATCAAACAAATTTTAAATAGTTATGATTATACCTTTCTAGGAAAGATGCAATTTCTAAAAGATATTGTATTAAAAAAAAAATATGTAAATAATTTACTTGCTCTTAACTCTGCTTACGAGTACTTACTACATTAAAAGTAAAAAATGGGATTGTTAATTAAAATTTAAGTCGCAAGGGAAGTTAATAATAATAATAATTAGAAAACTTCATAGAGGTAGGAGGTGAGACTAAATAACTGGTAAGATCCTTAACGATAATAACGGAGGTCACTAGATCACGAAGAAGGAACTTCGTGATCTAGTGACCTTAATAACAACCGATAATTAGGCGCTAACTCGTGACGTAGCTTTAAATTAGCACCGCGACATAAATTGAAATTTTGGAACATACTCATTTGCATCTCTTTTTAAAGCACAGCTAATTTTTTATTGCTGTTCAACTCATAGCGCTGCACAATGGGCTCCCGAACCTAACTTTTGACCAAAATGAGAAAAATAGGTTTTGTAACAATATGTTGTTTTAAAATGAGAAAAAAATAATTATCAATCAAAATGGCGGCTATAAATGGCGAAAATGTGTTTTTAGGTCGAACAAAATAAATATTTTTAAAGCCTCCACGTTTTTATATTAGTTTGTTAAAGGTCAGGTTTGGTAAACTGCTGATGATTCAAAATAGAACCGTTTACCTTAAGAGTTTTTATTTATTTTTTTCATAAACAATATAGCTGTTAAAGTTAACTTCATCTGTAAATTTTGATTTTTGAGATATTGTAGTTGGTATTTTTTATGATTTTTGAAATTAGTATAAAATTCTCTTTAAAATGACGTGTCATACGGAACAATTTAATATTTGAATATTCTTTACAATATTTGTATTTTTTATTAATATATATTTTTTCTATTTTTATTTGTTTAAGTTAGCCGTAAGTGCTTTAAAAATAATAGACAAGCACTTTTGTTAAGAGTGACATGCTTTGTTGTATACGATTAATATAAAACTCGTTTCTCTCGAAGAAATCCCTTTTTAGTAAATTAATTATATCTTTCATATGGACTTGTGGCAGCAGATTTTAAAGTATAATTTTTGAAAGATATGTACTCTTTAGGAAAATAAAAATTTCAAGAAAACGGTTAAAGACTAACGCAAAATTTTTGTCCAATATTTATAAGAAATCTATATTTTTATAGAATTTCAGAAATCCCAAGCAAAAACCATTGTCCTATAGTCCTTGCCATAGGCAGTTACACTTTTGTGTCATTTTCAAACCTACAGTCAGCATCTTTTTATCCAGAGAGAATGACAGTTTTACCTTTAATTTTATACCAATATGACATGTTTACTTTTTATTATATTTCTGGGTAGGAAATAAACTCCATATCATAAATTTTGAGATAACTTTTAGACAGTTATCAGCTGTGTACCATAACAAATAGCATGGGCCAACGAAAAAAAGTTGTCAAAAGTTGTCTCAAAACTAATGATATGAACTGTATGTTTATTTCATGTCAAAGTCACAAAAGTGTAACTGCGTATGGCAAGGACTATACCTGTCTACACATCAAAATTGGAATCAAAATGTCACAGTAAACTAATTATTTATAGTAAGGAAAGCACCCCGGTCTTTTCATAATACTGTTATACATACCCCCTGTATACATTAGTTCGGAATACAAAGTTCGAGAGGCGCTGATTACAGACCGTCACCCCTTGTATAAAAATATTATGGACAGAGTTCTGTGCTCTCGCAATATATAATAACCGCTACTCTTGGTATATTTTGACAATTTGTTTTTGATTATGACTGACATTGACTTTAGCAAAATAGATAAAAATATGTAATTTCATTTTACATTTTTCGTTTGTGGATGCAGTTTTTCGTTATTTTTCGACTTTTTACCTTAATTTCTATGGTGTGTTTTGCTAAATTATGACCAATCGGTATTTTGCGCGTTTTGCTGGGGGCGATCCATCGCTTAAGAAATTTAAAAAAAAAACAATGTTGTGTTGGTGGGTGCGAAGACTATGTTAGCAAGCGCCATTGCCTTCCCAAACGAAGCCATTGGATGAGTGGCTGAAAATATTTCGCCCTGGCTAACTTTGACGAAAGACGAAATTTACGTTAAATATATAGTGTGTGATTTGAACCAGGACAGAGTTTAAAATGTTTAGAAAACAACCGCGGATCTAGGTCAAAATCAAGGGGGGGAAGGGTTATAATCGACGATATTTTTTTATTAAACTTTTTTCAAGGGGGGAGGCGGTAATTTTCCTGTTTTCCCTTTAATTATTAACAAAATGTGCATATATTTTATTCTAGGGGAGTATTTACCATGTTACCCCGCCTCGAATCCCCGCTTGGAAAAACATAGTTTATTTCACAATATTTATATACAGGGTCCGACATAATGATCTCCCACATTAAAAACGCCACTGTAAATGCTATTTAGATTTTTTTTTTACTGAAACTCTATTCTATACCATTTATTAAGTTTTGAAATTTACAGAGTCCATGTGGCGGCCATTTTTTTCGATACACATTCAAAGCTGATTTCTGAAAGTTTCACTCGTACAGTAGCTTAAAAGCGATATACTTTACTTTAATTTAAAAAGCTTACGTAACATTTTTTTTAACACCCAAATATAATATAATAATATTTAATTTAAATACATTTGTACATCACATAGCTAAAAGGATCAGGCACACCTCTAATGGGATTTCTGTAATCCGTCAAACTCCATGAAGTTTTGGTGTGTTGTAGACTGAACCTTTCTTATCAAAAGTTCTCAGGGGCTCAACTCAAATTATTGACCAGTTTTTGAAATACAGGCTGTTGAAAGTGATAATGTCCAAGAAGCATAATGGCTCTTTAGACGGCTTTTCCAAACATATGCGCAATGTTACTATTACTTGTATTTACGATTTATTTATTATTTTTAATCTGTACCTTTAAAACATTCTCTACAGGGTGTTTAAGTAAATATTATTCAAAAGTGATAATGAGAAACAAACGTTAGTGTGTTTTAGATTGAACCTTTCGTATAAAAAGTTAAATTAATGTCCAGTTTATAAAATACAGAGTGTTAAAAGTAATAATGTCCAAGAAGAATTTTCTTTAGACGGATTTTCCAAACACTTATGCAATTTTACTGTTTCATATATTTACGATTTATTTATTATTTTTAATCTGTACCAATAAAACATTATCCACAGGGTGTTTTAATAAATATTAGTCTAAATTTTTACTGAGAAACAAGCATTATAGCTTTTTACAGGGCACGGTACAGATGTACAAAACGCTTAAATATTTTTTAATATTATTTAAAAACATTTGCCGAAACACCCTGTATTAAATACTTAATAAGTCAAGAACCATTAAAAAACTAATAACTACTCTCTCTATATGTAATAGTAAGATTTCGTATATGTTTGGAAACTCCGTCTAAAGAGCTATTATGTTTTTTGAACATTATTACTTTCAACACTCTGTGTTTCAAAAACTGGAAATTAATTTACGTGGGCCCATCATAAGAACATCTGATCATCAAGTTTCAGTCTACAACATACTAAAGCTTGTTTCTCAATAAAACCTTCGAGTAATATTTACTTAAACACCCTGTATATAATGTTTTAAAGGTTAAACACTTCTAAAAAGCTATAATGCTTCTTGGACATAATCACTTTCAACAGCTTGTATTTTAAAAACTGGAAATTAATTTAGGTTGGGCCCATAAGAACTTTTGATACAAAAGGTTCAACCTAAAACACAATAACGCTTGTTTCTTATTACCACTTTCGAATAATATTTACTTAAACACCCTATACGGTTTTAAAGATATAGATTAAAAGAAATTAATAAATCGTAAATACATGAAATGGTAACATTGCGCATATGTTTGGAAAAGCCGTCTAAAGAGCCATTATGCTTCTTGGACATTATCAGTTTCAACACCCTGTATTTCAAAAACTGCTCATTAATTTGAGTTGGGGCCCTGAGAACTTTTGATTAGAAAGGTTCAGTCTACAACAAACCAAAATTTCGTGAGGTTTGACGGAGTACGGAAATCATAAGTGCATTGCATAAGTTTATATTTTTCATTAAAAAACAATTAAAAAAGTTTCCGTTGATAGAAAAGTAATCTATATTTGCGTTATATTATCTGTAAAGCATTGTAATAATTAAGTTAATGTATTCTATGCACTAATAAAAAGGAATTTACTGCAGAATATTCGTCAAAGAGCCTTTTTTTACTAGAAAATTATCCTCTCAAGGAAATTTATGTACCTATATCAATGGAAAGCAAACTTCTAAACCTTAGATTTAATTTAAAAAAATTCAACCTTCCTTTTTATTGTTGCTAGTAGCCATTAATAAAAAAAATCTTTGATTGAGCATCCTTACTAATTAGTGTTTATAGAGTGTTTTTAGGCACATTGAGCGTTGACACAAAATAACTCATTCTTATCAGCGCGCAAAGTTTAAATTTAACACTATTTAATTGACGAGTAGAATGGATTTTTTGGTGTTAAAATTCAATTTGATAAAAACTTTTCAAAACACCATATTATAAGATGTAGCTTGATCGGAGAACAATTGCATTGATGGCTATGAGCATCCGGTATACAATAAATTGAAAAGCCACCCTGTAGCTTAGAGACAATCTGTGCAAGCGTTATATTGTTGCAAATCCCCCTGTAATTGTTTAGTACGGAATACAAAGTTAGAGAGGCGCTGGTTTTTCCACGGCACCCCGGTATACTGCGCCAATTGAGTAATAAAACTCCCACCGTGTAAGTGTCTGGTCTATCTCTGTCATTCGTCTATCGAAAATGTACAGGTTTAAAATATACTTACCTCCCTCCCTCTACAAGATTTATTTTATGCGAATTTTATACAACATACACTATTGTAGCAAAATGGCTTTAAATCTGAATCAAATCACCATATAAATGGTACTTTAACGCGTTCCTTTGAAAGGAAAAATGACAATTCTAAAAAATAACTGAAAGTTGCCTCAATCAAATCATAGTTTTTTCAAGGCCTACTGGACTATCTTTTTTTTTAGTAAAGGTGTTCAGAAGTTTCAGTGTGTTTCTAATTTAACCCTTTTTGGCGAAAAATCAGGTTCGCGAGCCCACTGTGTATTGATCAGATAAGACGATTGACATTGATTGTCAAAATGACATTTTATAACCACTTCTATTTGCAAAATAATCCCAAGACTGTTTTAGAATGGGTGCGCCCGTCCCACTACTTTGAGTTAAAAAGAGAGAGTAAGTAGCTGGATGACCATGTGTGAGTTTGGTAAATAAAACGAGTGGACCACTGTTCAGTTAATAAACTCAGGAGTGTTTAAGATTATTAAGCGCCCTGACTAATACATTAGTTTAAAAAGAGGTGGTAAATAATCGGATACTAATGTGTAAGTTGAATTAATGACACGATTAGATTAGATGGTAGTACGTTCCAGAATCCTATTTTGTGTCGGGGTGCCGTGCTACGTCACAGTCAGCGCCTTATTGTAGTGCCCGTGCATCAGGAATCAGAACATTGATTTCGGGCCACGATCCTCTACTTTTCTGCCTGGAAAGTAATCGGATCACCCACATCTACATCTAAAACTTAATATAGTTATTTACATGTGTTTACAAAAATTATAACATCAAAAATTATTTTTTTTTGTAGTGTAATTTGGTTTTAAAAGGATTAACGCTGGTATTTTTGGATTCTAAATGAACTTTATTGTAAAAAATCATTAAAAAATTTAAAAAGTTTTAAAATAGCAAATAAACAAATGCCATGACCAACACAGATGACAAAGTCAAATACATGTCAAATATAACATTGGTAGGCGGTACATGGCGGGTAATTTAAGTTCAAATTAAGGAATGAAAAATCTTAAAGATTTTAACCCTTTAATCATCTTGCATCCTTACAAAAGTTTGATGGAATAACGGGATGGTGTCTGGGAATATTTCACTGAAATTTCACGGAAATCTGTAGTGCCATTTTAAAAATATCATAAAAAAACGTCCGACCTCCCATAAGACACAATCTAAAAGTCAGCGCCCCGAGAACAGCTGATTTTTTCAGGGTCGTGAAGAATATACGAACACAAATATAGCTAAAGACAGGATAATGAGATTAAAACAGCATTAACATTTGTGCGTACCAAAACTGACACAATTCTAATTTTAAAAATGCAGAAATCCTTTAAAAAATAACTATCATAAAAGAAGAATTTATGAAAACCCAATTTATATTTATCAAAATTTAATTATACAAAATAAAAATTAAAAGAAAAATAAATAATACAAAAGTATACCTGTATATAGAAAAATTATTAAACAATCTTTAAATTGCCTACCAAAACAGTATAAAATAACCTAACCAAATAGGATGTAGATAAAAAAAAAATATAATCTACCGATTTATTTAAATCTAAAACAGATTTTAAAACCACTACATCCATCAATTTAAAATAAATAATGTAAAAAAAAATACTCTGCCAATATACGGGCCCCTAAGCTCACACTAGGTATTATAGTTATAGTGTACGTGTACGCTAATATACCTAAAAACTGAAATATATTTTATTCAACTCCAGACTAAATTTCCTTTTGTTTGATACTACACAAGCCATGTTTTGACTTAAACTTAAATTTTTGAAATCTACCCCCACCCTTGAAAAAAACAAAAACTAAAATATATTTTGTTTAACTCCGTACCCAATTACCTTTCGTTTGATATCACACACGCCATATTTTCATTTAAACTCTAATTTTTTAAATATACCCCCACTCTTTTTTTTAAATTATCTAAAATGTATTTTGTTTAACTCCAGACTCAATTACCTTTCGTTTGATATCACACACGCCAAATTTTCGCATAAACTCTAATTTTCGAAATCTACCCCCACCCTTTTATTTGGCTTGTGTTCAGTGGATTTTGTTCATTTTTAAATGGGACCATCTTGACCCAAGGCCCAGTCTAGGTATCAAATTTCATTAAAATCGGCCAAGCGGTTTTTGAGTTATGCGCATTGGTCGTTACAGCGAGACATACAGACAGACAGACAGACAAACAGACATACAGACAGACAAACAGACAGACAAACAGACAGACAAACAGACAGACAAACAGACAGACAAACAGACAGACAAACAGACAGACAAACAGACAGACAAACAGACAGACAAACAGACAGACAAACAGACAGACAAACAGACAGACAAACAGACAGACAAACAGACAGACAAACAGACAGACAAACAGACAGACAAACAGACAGACAAATAGACAGACAAATAGACAGACAAACAGACAGACAAACAGACAGACAGACGGCGCAACAAAAAAGTTTCAAAATCATCTGAAACGCAAAGATATATAAAAATTTTTGAAATCGGAGCAACTTTTTTTTCTCGAAAAAATTAGGATTACCATAGCTCACACTACTATGGTATATGTGTGAGCTAATACAGTAAACATAGAAAGAAAAACAGATATAAATAAATAGTGAGACAAAATATACTCAATTGGTAAGTCAAAATAGAAAAATTAGGGAGGAAACCTATATTTTAAATGAATAAAAATAGTATTTTCTTTTTCATACTGTGAAATTTTATATCCATTATATATGTCAGTGAATATTTCACTGACATTTCATAAAAATCTGAGGTGTCATTTAGAAAATATTGCGAAAACATATCTGCGCTCTTATAAAACCCAATGTAAAAATAGGCCAATGGTCATCAGCAAATTTTTTCATAGGCTATTATTACTCTTATATTTTTAAAAAAATAATTACATCAAGAATAAGTTCACCTTCCCTTTATACTACCTTGGTTTCAAGACTTAATACGTACCGCCATTTAGTTAATCCTAAGAATTTTTTTATTATCGCCTTAGCAAATTAAGATATTTTACAATCAATCTTTTTCGAATTAACGTTTGACTCTGAATTTCAGCTGAGAAAACTAAGAGAAAGACTTCGTTTTTATGAGAATCTCATCTCAGTCGTGATTTATTAACAACGTTTATTTGTAGGTAGTATTTCTCTTGTTTTTTTTCTTAATGGATTTTTATTATTTCTCTTTTTCGAGACTTTAAGTATATGGCTAAAACCCGCTAGATGCAGGTAATAGCTGCGCCGGGGTATTTAAAGTTTTTGTAGCAAAAGTTGTGCTGCTATTTCGTAAAATAATTGGTAGACTGTTAAAATCAGTTTTGACAAAAGACGTTTTAAGTGGATTAAAATAGTTTTTTAGAAACGAATAATGCTTTGTTCCCAAGCCGACTTAAAAAATTGTATAAGCGTATTTTACTACCATCCTGACATTAAATTTATTAATTAAAAAAGAACGCCATAGTACTAACATGCTCCAGGCTGGGTTCGGTTTGGTCACAGCAACATCTGACACACGCGCTTTTTTGGTAAGATTTTTATGTAAGTTTATCGGGTTCGGTTCTATTTTTTCATGTGGTACATTAAAGTCCGTATATGTTTGAGCACAATTCGCGTACCTCGCTGCGAGGCCGAGCGAACATACGTATGTGTACGTATTTTCCAAGCGCGGTACACAGCAATCGATTGTATAGGACCCGGCATGCTGACGCCATCCGATAGGAGTCGGTACTTAAAAAAAAATCGACTGCATGAATATTTTCTAAAGGCGCGCAGCGAGTCATGCGAATTCGTGGTCATGTGAATACGCGCCTTTATTCACTTTACATACCAGTTTAAGGGAAAAGGATCCTAAATTACCATAGGGTGATAATTTTGCTATTTATGGATACTAAGGACTTTAGCCGTGAACCCTGTAATATGATTTTTCCTTTAAAAAAAGTTGTGTTATAATTATGTTGTTTTATATGCATGAAATGCATCTAAACAAATCTTCTAGCCAAAATTTATGATAGGTAAATGAAAAGAACATTAGGTAAATGATAAAAGGTACACGTGTTTTTCTAAGGCGTTTATCAGTAAGTTCGTTAGAAATAGTGACAAATCCTAAAATTAAAGAAAAAAAAATCTATTTTATTTTACACTTAAGATAAACTTATCAGTAAAAAAATACTCTGCCAATATATGGGCCCCTAAGCTCACACTAGGTACTATAGTTATAGTGTACGTGTAAGCTAATATAACTAAAAACTGAAATATATTTTATTCAACTCCAGACTAAATTACCTTTTGTTTGATACCACACAAGCCATGTTTTGACTTAAACTCAAATTTTTGGAATCTACCCCCACCCTTAAAAAAAACAAAAAACTAAAATGTATTTTGTTAAACTCCGGACTCAATTACCTTTCGTTTGATATCACACACGCCATATTTTCACTTAAACTCTAATTTTTAAAATATACCCCTACCCTTTTTTTTTAAATAAATTAAAATGTATTTTGTTTAACTGCAGACTCAATTACCTTTTGTTTGATATCACACACGCCATATTTTCACATAAACTCTAATTTTTGAAATCTACCCCCACCCTTTTATTTGGTTTGTGTTCGGTGGATTTTGTTCATTTTTAAATGGGACCATCTCGAGCCAAGACCCAGCCTAGGTACCAAATTTCATTAAAATCGGCCAAGCGGTTTTTGAGTTATGCGCGTTGGTCGTTACAGACAGACATACAGACAGACAGACAGACAGACAGACAGACGGCGCAACAAAAAAGTTTCAAAATCATCTGAAACGCAAAGATATATAAAAAATTTTGAAATCGGAGCAACTTTTTTTTTCTCGAAAAAATTAGGATCACCATAGCTCACACAACTATAGTATAGTATATGTGTGAGCTAATATAAAAATTTGTTATTAAAACTGCACACCACAAAAAATGTTCCGTAATTAGGCGCGTGGATTACAATGATAGTCCAGTTTTTGACACCCACTAAATTAGAACAACGTGCACTTCACCTATTAATTCCATACTGGGGGGGATGCCTGATCGTGTGATCGACAGCTACTCAATCGGGCGATCCCACCCACAAGCCAGGTTTTGATTAGTCACTGCTGAAAAAAGCGTGGAAAACATATGTAATCCACCTGGCTAATGCAGGGTTAATTATTACCATTAGAATTTTTTATTAACATTAGCCATTTTTGTAATAATATTTTTTATTTCAGGCAAAACTAGAAACAAAGGCTTTAAAGGCGAAAAGGCCGGGGTTCACTGACGAACGTTACAATGAAACGTCATACTATATTGAAAATGGTAAGTATAAATTCCCTAAAATTATAGATTAAAACTGATTGGGTGAAGTCCTCTTGGCCATGTGTGATTTGAATAACGTCACACATTAAAGAGGATTCAGCTAAATTAAATCCCGTTTGTTGGGGACCAATAAAGGACGGGCCTTGCGGGCGATTTTTAGCACAAACTAATTTCAACTCTTATGTCAAGTGTGTACACTCAGATTCATAAATAATACAGCAAAAAATTCCCCAAAATATGACGCAGTTTTAGCGATTTGGCACCAAGGATTACTGCTTATTTTATATTAAAGAAGTAAAATAAAAGGGTATTGGAAGTGTTTATCCCTCTCGTAGGTCCTGCGTCGGCGTCCTTTCTAAAGTGTTGATTTACCTGTTAAGTATGACGCCACTTGAAGTTGGAAAAAACTAAGCCAAAGTTTCTTACGCAATAATAAACCAGAATGTGCTATCTCAACAAAATCCGTTTGGGATTTACAATAATTCGCTTAGTCCTTAGATAACCAGTTGGATATAGCATGAAGTATAGTATAAATATTTCATCCCTTGCAAAGATTTCGATTGGGTATGAACCAAACAAGACAAGGAAGATTGGGCTAATCTGGCTTCCTTACTTGATTTTGTTTAATCAGATTCTTTTTGGTCAAGTTAGCTTAAACTTTTCACCCTGAAAAAATAGGTTGGAACATTATTTATGGATTCGTGTGTATTATTCAAAAAATATAAAAACTCTTTCTTTTTAATTCGGGTTTTTCTAATATGCTTTGCATCTTTAAGTAGGGCATATCGCACCCCCAAAACTAGAAAGACCGCAAATATACGACGATAGGGTTTTTTAGTTTTTATTTCTTTTATGTACTTATAAAGCAAGTTCTAAAGATGATTTAATAGCCCAGTCATATTATAAATTCACCTGGAAAAAATAGGTGCAATCTAGATTTTTGTACAGTCGGAGAATTTTCAAATTGCCGTTGTATTTTTTTCTGTCAAAATTAATCATTTAAAGAAATCAAAAAGAATAAATTTTTAAATATGTATGTATACAGACAGAGGTAAAGTTTACAGATTTTTTGTTTTGGTTCAAAATACTTCTCCAAATTTCAAATAGGAATATTATTTATTTTCGACAGCGGCAATTTAAAAAGTCCCCGACTGTACAATAACTTCTACATTATAGATCGAATAATATTGCGCATTTTTTGTTTATCCACTTTTTTTTAAAAAGTTATTAGTTTTCGAGACAATTGCAAAATACTGAGTAACCTTTGGGGCCTTATATCTATCAAAGCTCAAGGGTGATTTTGAATAAGTCGGGATGTGTCCCAGATGCTAAAGAATAATTATACAAAAATCCAGCTTGCACCTATCTTCAGGATTTTTTCACCCATTATTATGGGCTATGACTGGGCCATAAAGCATTTGAGATCCTTGTTAGGAAATGTTTGTTTAATAAAATTTTTTAACTGTTTTCTGTCTACATTGAAAATTAGTAGAAATTTTTTATTAGGCCTTAGTGACTAGATTAACTTAAGTAAAACACTTTCCAGCCACATAATCAAGATTTTGCTTTTATTTCATTACCAATCGATATTTAGCTATCTTTTACATGAGATTTTGATAAAAACTCGATTTCCCGATTTTCTGAATCTGAAGGTATTTGTAGTTTTGAGGGTGCGATAAATTGTCTGCGGGCTTTAAGGTTAAGGGTTTTCTAGTTTTGAATGTGACATCCCAGACAGCACAAGACATCCAGTGACTTTATTAGATTTTGGCGACTGTTTTGAAGTTTTTTTTTGTTTCGAGCATAATAAAAATATTACTTGCATTAAGTTACAGATGGCGGTGCGCCATACAAAACATAAAATTTCCTAAATACTAATGGAGAGCAAATAATATTTTTGAAATATTTTACTGGTCTAAACTGACATAAAAGCTAAAGGTATTACTTGTTTTCACCGAGTGAGCGTATGGGTAGAGAAGGTTGATTATCTTCCTGAATATAGTCCTGATAATCTATTCGGAGTCACGCTTGCTCCCAGCAGGACACTTCAATCATTTTCAGGGAGTTGTTTCCGCAATATTCGCCCATTCTAATTTTCACAGTCTTTCAACTGAAATTTAGCTTTAAGAGGAAACTCTCGTTTTACTTCAGTGTTCGGGCTATTTGCTTTTTTCACACCATACACTTTTATACAGACTTTTTTTAATGTAACAGAGATTTTCTAGGGTATTTATTGTAGGGTTTTGCGAGGCGACACTTGGCTATCTTAAAATTTTTGTAGCACACACCCCCTTTGAGGGGTAAACTTTAGCTCCAAATTTTGAATAGGAAAAGTGGGTCGAGTGACTTGTTTTGGAGGCCTGGCAGGCGCGTAGCGCTGGGGGTTTTAGGGTTAAAGCCCCCCCATGAGGCAAACAATTGTGTGCACTGTTAATAAACTTGTTCGAAAATCTTTGTATAAAATTTGTAATTTATACATTCAAACCCCCCCCCCACAATTGGATCGCTGAGGCTACGCTACTGAGTACTCTGTAAAAATTTCAAAAAACTATCGATTAGTTTTTGAGAAAGTTGCTTTTAAATTTAACATTGCCTGATAAAATAAAAATTAAATCAGAATTTTATATTCTGATTTAATCTATTTATATTAGTCCATGTTAAATTTGAACATTTGAGCAAATGTCTCTATAAACTAATCGGTGGATTGCTTTGTATAGGTCACTTTTTTCAAATTTAAAGGCCACGTCACTACTCAAATCAATATGCAACAAAAAATATTATATTTTTTATTGCCCCATTACGATATTTTGTTATTACCCCACTATAGTCAAAACGAAGGATTAGTAATAAACAATTTCATTCTAAGCTACTTATTTATGTCAAGCTAAATTTAAAAGCAATACATAGAAAGACTTACATTTGACCACAAACTTAAGTATTAAAACTGCTAATCTAATTTTCTCAGACAAAAAAAATATTCCCTATTCAACAAACGTCTCTCTCTCTCTCTCTCTCTCTCTCTCTGTCTCTATTTGAATGGCTGTCCCACCAAGCGACAAACAACCGCACCGTCAGCGTCGACAAAAACCGGTACCAAAAAGGCATTTCAAACTGTCAAATATTGTTAGTTATATCGTTGTCGGCGACGTTATCAGGCCTAAATTTGGCACGACCAAAAACTATCTAGTACTTAGCAAGGAGCAAGTAAAGTGTACGGCGCCGGCGAGTCGTACTGACTTCGAGAGTTACTTGCAGTTCCCAGAGCTTGTTGAAAACGAGTAGCTACTTTGCGCACACTTTCGTGTATGTAAAGTATTACTTTCCTGCACACTTATTTTTAAGCCAAATTACCATATTATTGACGCGTTTTTAAGTCAACTGCTGTATATTCCCTTGTCAACCTAAAAAAGAATTTAAAAAAAATTGGCTTTTGGACCTTTTCTATGAGATCGCGGATGGAAAGAATAAACCGATTCTAAAAAAGGAAAAAATATATTTCCGCGGTTAACCTTGGAACTAATAGGAAACTAATTGACCTACCTTGCATCCTACAGTCGAAAAACGAATGAGATCGAGCTAAGGGATTTTCCGCCGTCTTGGGTTCTCTCCATAGTAACAGAGTGCGAGAAGCACACGCGACTACGCGTAGACTGCGGCCAATAAAACACCCAAAGACTAACATACATAGAAGTATATTATGGTTGAACGAAAAAAATTGTAATAATTATCATTAATAATTATAATTAATTATCAAATCGGCAAAAAGCATAAAAGTAAAAATTTTAACCCTAGATAAGAAACAATTTTATTAAATTTACCAAAATTCAACACAACCAAAATAGATAAATAATTATAAAACTATTTTTGTTCGGAAGTATAGTAATGTGGTGTAGATGAGGTTTGATTTAGTTTTTGTATATTTTTATTCAGTGTGTGCAAAATACCACTTTTAGTGTGAGTCATCCGTATGTAAGAACTTATTTTCTAAGGAATACCTATACAATCAAGTTGACTAAAAGAGACACCGGAAAAAAATACAAAGATCAAATAAGTAGATAAAAAGAACTAACCTTGTAAAGTGATAGTTGAAAATTTATTTTATCCAAAGCATAACTTGTAAATTTACTCTTTTCTTTTCTTTTATTTGATTTTTTATTTTTTGTAAAACTATGGAAACTTTGGCCCTAGGCAAAGTTTTTAGAAATGTTTTTTACATTTATTTAAGTCGTTCTCTCTTTTATTATGGTCCGCAAAGACCAATTATTATTCTTGCGTAAAGTTTCAGCATATTCAAAAGGACCATTAATATTCATGCAACTTTTTAGTTAAAGCTGGACGTTATAGCACAGCTGACTCACAGTTTGCACAAATTTGTTTAAATTTTAGTACAGGATAGACCGAAAGCCAGCATAGGGTAACCTTTCCTCAGTTACAGTTCCTCCATAAGTGCATGTGACTCAAATTTTACTTAAAAAAAAAAAAATATAAATAAAGACTTGAATATAAACTAGAAATTAATACTCGGTATGTATGTGTTTGTATTCATCTTCAAACCACGATGCAGTGGATGCTTGGCCGGCTCGTCCCCGCTTTACTGGAACCAAATTCTATACACTAGTAGATGTTATGTCGCATTCTTATTACGGAATATAGCAAGAGAGGGCGACATGCCCCTATAGAATTTTACAGTACATAGAAACTGAGCCTTACTTCGGCTGTGCTCTTATGCAGAAATTCCGAGGGTCAATGCTGCCCGCACCCACGTGATGCCCCCCGCGTCAACGGTTAGTGTTGGCTGTTACAGTACCTTATGTACACTTTAAATGTGTGTGCTAAAAGTGCACTGAAAGAACTTGGCGTTATCGGTCTGGCCGTATTATTTTGAATTCAACGATTTTGTAAATACGAGAATGGTGGAAGTTTCTAATTCTGATAGCATTAGTGTGCAATATTTAATAATAATGAAATTTTCTTCTTTACTACAATGGGTGAGAACAGTAGTCTATGGACAAATCGGCCTAAAAGGGGGTTTCGTGTGCAAGTCGTGCCAACTTTTTGCCGATAAGCCAACTTTGTTAAGGGCACTCCATAGATCAGATTTTGACTTGTTGTCATTCTGGTAAATGCGTTTTTTCAAAGATATGGCCCCCACCACTTTTTTTGCACGATACTTTTTAAAACGATGTATCTTGCTTAAAAATAGTCGTAGAGGGTTGCAAAAAATGGCAAATGAATCAGTAAACACCCGCAATTAACCTTCTATTATATTTATTAAAATTTTGCTTCGTTTTTTTAGAAAAAATAAAATAACTGAATTTTTACTTTTTTTTGTATAGCTAGTAAAGTTTAACCTACATTTTTAATAACACCAAAGCAAAATTAAAAAAAAAGTTTAAATAAAAGTTATAGAATGAACATTTGTCTTTAGTTTGGTGTATATAAGTCTTATAAAGATGTATATTTTATATTTGTTTTAATAAAAAAACAATTTGTTGTCACCAAAACGACTACCGAAAGTGTATTACCGTAAAACAGGTGATTTCTATTATTATTGTTATTTTTGAAAGTGAATATCAATCGACGAAAGTTTTTACAATTTAGTGCAGGTTCTAGAGGTAGTTGAGTATGCAAAATATGAGGACCGCAGTTGGACAATGGATCCTAGCTGAGAATAGGTCACAGACTAACGATTTGGATGTTGCCGGGCAAGTTTTTGGTCCATTTTTTTTATCCCCCCTTCTTATATAGTCGTGTTCGAATTTCTAAATGGATCCTAGCTGAGAATAGGTCACAGACTAACGATTTGGATGTTGCCGGGCAAGTTTTTGGTCCATTTTTTTTATCCCCCCTTCTTATATAGTCGTGTTCGAATTTCTAAAAATGTAACTAAGTTGACGCCCCAAAGACACAATGACATAGAAATTGATCAAAAATGTGTAAAATCTAATTTAAAAATAAATTATATTAGTTTTTTAAATTTTAGCCGCAGAATCACTCAAAACCACTCAGACACCCCAAATCCTGCAATTTTTAGATTTTTTTCAAATTTTCTTAAAAACTAAGCTTACGGAAAAATATGTAGTAATCTTTATTGTAGACCATAAAATTTCCTTTTCAACAACGTATAAGTCAGTGGGGTACGACTAATGACAAACTCTCCAGCGCCGTCCGTTTATTGAGGTAGTGTAAATAAATTTAAAAAAGAAAATCAAAAAATATAATACACACTTTGTTATAGACAATAAAATTGCCTTTTAAATGATGTTTAATAAGGCAATGGTAGTTTTATATATAGGAATTTAAATAAAATGAATTTTGAAAAATCCCTAAATTTATAAATTTTTTACAAGTTTTATCCAATTTTCTCAAAAATTAAGCTTTTTGGAAAAAAAATATTTTGCCGTATATTGGAGAAAATAAAATTTCCTTTTTAACACTGTATTAGTCAGTGGGGTCAGGCTTATGACAAACTCTCCAGCAACGTCCGTTTATTAAGAAAATATAAAAAAATTAAAGAAATCACATAGGTTTTACCCGATTATCTTAAAAACCAAGCTGTCTATCAAAAATTGTGACCTATAGTCGATTGTAGACAATAAAATTTCCTTTTAAACGTGTATAACACTGTAAGATTTATCTTTAGATTAAAACTTCACAGGCCTGTGCAACTTAAGTCAATTTTTAAAAATCACCAAACAAATTCTGTTACAAGTTTTTTCCAATTTTCTCAGAAACTAAGGTTAATTGATAAAAATGTGTTTTATAATTTTTTGTAGGTAATAAAATTTTCTATTTAACAATGTGTAAGTCAGTGGGGTTTAATTAATGACAAACCCTTCAGCGACGTCCGTATATGGGGGGTCAATTAAAAAATAAAATAAATAAAATCATTTTTGTCACATGTTTCACCCGATTTTTTTTCGAATATTAAAAAAAAACATTTTTTTAAAATATTTTTTTAACACATTTCAAATCAAGTAATTGAAACTTTGTTGTATTAAAATCGGATAAAAAATAAAAAAGATACAATTTGACTTTAAATATGCTTTTTCGCCATATTAAATCCGCTATATTTAAAAAAAGGCGCGATTATCACAATGAAAATAAGTCAAAACCTGATCTGCTAGGTATTTTAAACAAATTTAAGTTACTTTCAAAAAGTTCTTATGGTTTTCATTAAAAGCATATTAGCTCACACATATACTATAGTAATGTGAGCTATAGTGATCCTAATTTTTTCGAGAAAAAAAAAGTTGCTCCGATTTCAAAATTTTTTATATATCTTTGCGTTTCAGATGATTTTGAAACTTTTTTGTTGTGTTGTCTGTCTGTCTGTCTGTCTGTCTGTCTGTCTGTCTGTCTGTCTGTCTGTCTGTCTGTCTGTCTGTCTGTCTGTCTGTCTGTCTGTCTGTCTGTCTGTCTGTCTGTCTGTCTGTCTGTCTGTCTGTCTGTCTGTCTGTCTGTCTGTCTGTCTGTCTGTCTGTCTGTCTGTCTGTCTGTCTGTCTGTCTGTCTGTCTGTCTGTCTGTCTGTCTGTCTGTCTGTCTGTCTGTCTGTCTGTCTGTCTGTCTGTCTGTCTGTCTGTCTGTCTGTCTGTCTGTCTGTCTGTCTGTCTGTCTGTCTGTCTGTCTGTCTGTCTGTCTGTCTGTCTGTCTGTCTGTCTGTCTGTCTGTCTGTCTGTCTGTCTGTCTGTCTGTCTGTCTGTCTGTCTGTCTGTCTGTCTGTCTGTCTGTCTGTCTGTCTGTCTGTCTGTCTGTCTGTCTGTCTGTCTGTCTGTCTGTCTGTCTGTCTGTCTGTCTGTCTGTCTGTCTGTCTGTCTGTCTGTCTGTCTGTCTGTCTGTCTGTCTGTCTGTCTGTCTGTCTGTCTGTCTGTCTGTCTGTCTGTCTGTCTGTCTGTCTGTCTGTCTGTCTGTCTGTCTGTCTGTCTGTCTGTCTGTCTGTCTGTCTGTCTGTCTGTCTGTCTGTCTGTCTGTCTGTCTGTCTGTCTGTCTGTCTGTCTGTCTGTCTGTCTGTCTGTCTGTCTGTCTGTCTGTCTGTCTGTCTGTCTGTCTGTCTGTCTGTCTGTCTGTCTGTCTGTCTGTCTGTCTGTCTGTCTGTCTGTCTGTCTGTCTGTCTGTCTGTCTGTCTGTCTGTCTGTCTGTCTGTCTGTCTGTCTGTCTGTCTGTCTGTCTGTCTGTCTGTCTGTCTGTCTGTCTGTCTGTCTGTCTGTCTGTCTGTCTGTCTGTCTGTCTGTCTGTCTGTCTGTCTGTCTGTCTGTCTGTCTGTCTGTCTGTCTGTCTGTCTGTCTGTCTGTCTGTCTGTCTGTCTGTCTGTCTGTCTGTCTGTCTGTCTGTCTGTCTGTCTGTCTGTCTGTCTGTCTGTCTGTCTGTCTGTCTGTCTGTCTGTCTGTCTGTCTGTCTGTCTGTCTGTCTGTCTGTCTGTCTGTCTGTCTGTCTGTCTGTCTGTCTGTCTGTCTGTCTGTCTGTCTGTCTGTCTGTCTGTCTGTCTGTCTGTCTGTCTGTCTGTCTGTCTGTCTGTCTGTCTGTCTGTCTGTCTGTCTGTCTGTCTGTCTGTCTGTCTGTCTGTCTGTCTGTCTGTCTGTCTGTCTGTCTGTCTGTCTGTCTGTCTGTCTGTCTGTCTGTCTGTCTGTCTGTCTGTCTGTCTGTCTGTCTGTCTGTCTGTCTGTCTGTCTGTCTGTCTGTCTGTCTGTCTGTCTGTCTGTCTGTCTGTCTGTCTGTCTGTCTGTCTGTCTGTCTGTCTGTCTGTCTGTCTGTCTGTCTGTCTGTCTGTCTGTCTGTCTGTCTGTCTGTCTGTCTGTCTGTCTGTCTGTCTGTCTGTCTGTCTGTCTGTCTGTCTGTCTGTCTGTCTGTCTGTCTGTCTGTCTGTCTGTCTGTCTGTCTGTCTGTCTGTCTGTCTGTCTGTCTGTCTGTCTGTCTGTCTGTCTGTCTGTCTGTCTGTCTGTCTGTCTGTCTGTCTGTCTGTCTGTCTGTCTGTCTGTCTGTCTGTCTGTCTGTCTGTCTGTCTGTCTGTCTGTCTGTCTGTCTGTCTGTCTGTCTGTCTGTCTGTCTGTCTGTCTGTCTGTCTGTCTGTCTGTCTGTCTGTCTGTCTGTCTGTCTGTCTGTCTGTCTGTCTGTCTGTCTGTCTGTCTGTCTGTCTGTCTGTCTGTCTGTCTGTCTGTCTGTCTGTCTGTCTGTCTGTCTGTCTGTCTGTCTGTCTGTCTGTCTGTCTGTCTGTCTGTCTGTCTGTCTGTCTGTCTGTCTGTCTGTCTGTCTGTCTGTCTGTCTGTCTGTCTGTCTGTCTGTCTGTCTGTCTGTCTGTCTGTCTGTCTGTCTGTCTGTCTGTCTGTCTGTCTGTCTGTCTGTCTGTCTGTCTGTCTGTCTGTCTGTCTGTCTGTCTGTCTGTCTGTCTGTCTGTCTGTCTGTCTGTCTGTCTGTCTGTCTGTCTGTCTGTCTGTCTGTCTGTCTGTCTGTCTGTCTGTCTGTCTGTCTGTCTGTCTGTCTGTCTGTCTGTCTGTCTGTCTGTCTGTCTGTCTGTCTGTCTGTCTGTCTGTCTGTCTGTCTGTCTGTCTGTCTGTCTGTCTGTCTGTCTGTCTGTCTGTCTGTCTGTCTGTCTGTCTGTCTGTCTGTCTGTCTGTCTGTCTGTCTGTCTGTCTGTCTGTCTGTCTGTCTGTCTGTCTGTCTGTCTGTCTGTCTGTCTGTCTGTCTGTCTGTCTGTCTGTCTGTCTGTCTGTCTGTCTGTCTGTCTGTCTGTCTGTCTGTCTGTCTGTCTGTCTGTCTGTCTGTCTGTCTGTCTGTCTGTCTGTCTGTCTGTCTGTCTGTCTGTCTGTCTGTCTGTCTGTCTGTCTGTCTGTCTGTCTGTCTGTCTGTCTGTCTGTCTGTCTGTCTGTCTGTCTGTCTGTCTGTCTGTCTGTCTGTCTGTCTGTCTGTCTGTCTGTCTGTCTGTCTGTCTGTCTGTCTGTCTGTCTGTCTGTCTGTCTGTCTGTCTGTCTGTCTGTCTGTCTGTCTGTCTGTCTGTCTGTCTGTCTGTCTGTCTGTCTGTCTGTCTGTCTGTCTGTCTGTCTGTCTGTCTGTCTGTCTGTCTGTCTGTCTGTCTGTCTGTCTGTCTGTCTGTCTGTCTGTCTGTCTGTCTGTCTGTCTGTCTGTCTGTCTGTCTGTCTGTCTGTCTGTCTGTCTGTCTGTCTGTCTGTCTGTCTGTCTGTCTGTCTGTCTGTCTGTCTGTCTGTCTGTCTGTCTGTCTGTCTGTCTGTCTGTCTGTCTGTCTGTCTGTCTGTCTGTCTGTCTGTCTGTCTGTCTGTCTGTCTGTCTGTCTGTCTGTCTGTCTGTCTGTCTGTCTGTCTGTCTGTCTGTCTGTCTGTCTGTCTGTCTGTCTGTCTGTCTGTCTGTCTGTCTGTCTGTCTGTCTGTCTGTCTGTCTGTCTGTCTGTCTGTCTGTCTGTCTGTCTGTCTGTCTGTCTGTCTGTCTGTCTGTCTGTCTGTCTGTCTGTCTGTCTGTCTGTCTGTCTGTCTGTCTGTCTGTCTGTCTGTCTGTCTGTCTGTCTGTCTGTCTGTCTGTCTGTCTGTCTGTCTGTCTGTCTGTCTGTCTGTCTGTCTGTCTGTCTGTCTGTCTGTCTGTCTGTCTGTCTGTCTGTCTGTCTGTCTGTCTGTCTGTCTGTCTGTCTGTCTGTCTGTCTGTCTGTCTGTCTGTCTGTCTGTCTGTCTGTCTGTCTGTCTGTCTGTCTGTCTGTCTGTCTGTCTGTCTGTCTGTCTGTCTGTCTGTCTGTCTGTCTGTCTGTCTGTCTGTCTGTCTGTCTGTCTGTCTGTCTGTCTGTCTGTCTGTCTGTCTGTCTGTCTGTCTGTCTGTCTGTCTGTCTGTCTGTCTGTCTGTCTGTCTGTCTGTCTGTCTGTCTGTCTGTCTGTCTGTCTGTCTGTCTGTCTGTCTGTCTGTCTGTCTGTCTGTCTGTCTGTCTGTCTGTCTGTCTGTCTGTCTGTCTGTCTGTCTGTCTGTCTGTCTGTCTGTCTGTCTGTCTGTCTGTCTGTCTGTCTGTCTGTCTGTCTGTCTGTCTGTCTGTCTGTCTGTCTGTCTGTCTGTCTGTCTGTCTGTCTGTCTGTCTGTCTGTCTGTCTGTCTGTCTGTCTGTCTGTCTGTCTGTCTGTCTGTCTGTCTGTCTGTCTGTCTGTCTGTCTGTCTGTCTGTCTGTCTGTCTGTCTGTCTGTCTGTCTGTCTGTCTGTCTGTCTGTCTGTCTGTCTGTCTGTCTGTCTGTCTGTCTGTCTGTCTGTCTGTCTGTCTGTCTGTCTGTCTGTCTGTCTGTCTGTCTGTCTGTCTGTCTGTCTGTCTGTCTGTCTGTCTGTCTGTCTGTCTGTCTGTCTGTCTGTCTGTCTGTCTGTCTGTCTGTCTGTCTGTCTGTCTGTCTGTCTGTCTGTCTGTCTGTCTGTCTGTCTGTCTGTCTGTCTGTCTGTCTGTCTGTCTGTCTGTCTGTCTGTCTGTCTGTCTGTCTGTCTGTCTGTCTGTCTGTCTGTCTGTCTGTCTGTCTGTCTGTCTGTCTGTCTGTCTGTCTGTCTGTCTGTCTGTCTGTCTGTCTGTCTGTCTGTCTGTCTGTCTGTCTGTCTGTCTGTCTGTCTGTCTGTCTGTCTGTCTGTCTGTCTGTCTGTCTGTCTGTCTGTCTGTCTGTCTGTCTGTCTGTCTGTCTGTCTGTCTGTCTGTCTGTCTGTCTGTCTGTCTGTCTGTCTGTCTGTCTGTCTGTCTGTCTGTCTGTCTGTCTGTCTGTCTGTCTGTCTGTCTGTCTGTCTGTCTGTCTGTCTGTCTGTCTGTCTGTCTGTCTGTCTGTCTGTCTGTCTGTCTGTCTGTCTGTCTGTCTGTCTGTCTGTCTGTCTGTCTGTCTGTCTGTCTGTCTGTCTGTCTGTCTGTCTGTCTGTCTGTCTGTCTGTCTGTCTGTCTGTCTGTCTGTCTGTCTGTCTGTCTGTCTGTCTGTCTGTCTGTCTGTCTGTCTGTCTGTCTGTCTGTCTGTCTGTCTGTCTGTCTGTCTGTCTGTCTGTCTGTCTGTCTGTCTGTCTGTCTGTCTGTCTGTCTGTCTGTCTGTCTGTCTGTCTGTCTGTCTGTCTGTCTGTCTGTCTGTCTGTCTGTCTGTCTGTCTGTCTGTCTGTCTGTCTGTCTGTCTGTCTGTCTGTCTGTCTGTCTGTCTGTCTGTCTGTCTGTCTGTCTGTCTGTCTGTCTGTCTGTCTGTCTGTCTGTCTGTCTGTCTGTCTGTCTGTCTGTCTGTCTGTCTGTCTGTCTGTCTGTCTGTCTGTCTGTCTGTCTGTCTGTCTGTCTGTCTGTCTGTCTGTCTGTCTGTCTGTCTGTCTGTCTGTCTGTCTGTCTGTCTGTCTGTCTGTCTGTCTGTCTGTCTGTCTGTCTGTCTGTCTGTCTGTCTGTCTGTCTGTCTGTCTGTCTGTCTGTCTGTCTGTCTGTCTGTCTGTCTGTCTGTCTGTCTGTCTGTCTGTCTGTCTGTCTGTCTGTCTGTCTGTCTGTCTGTCTGTCTGTCTGTCTGTCTGTCTGTCTGTCTGTCTGTCTGTCTGTCTGTCTGTCTGTCTGTCTGTAACGACCAACGCGCATAACTCAAAAACCGCTAGCCCGATTCTAATGAAATTTGGTACCTAAGCTGGGTTTTGGCTCGAGATGGTCCCATTTAAAAATGAACAAAATCCACCAAACACAAGCCAAATAAAAGGGTGGGGGTAGATTTCAAAAATTAGGTTTATGTAAAAATATGGCTTGTGTGATATCAAACGAAAGGTAATTGAGTCTGGAGTTAAACAAAATACATTTTAGTTTATTTAACAAAAAAAAGGTATGGGTAAATTTCAAAAATTTTAATTTATGTGAAAAGATGGCATGTGTGATATCAAACGAAAGGTAATTGAGTCTGGAGTTAAACAAAATACATTTTAGTTTTCTTTTAAAGTGGGGGTAGATTTCACAAATTTGAGTTTAAGTAATAACATGGCTTGTGTAGTATCAAACGACAGGTAATTGAGTCTAGAGTTGAATAAAATATATTTCAGTTTTTAGTTATATTAGCTCACACGTACACTATAAATATAGTATCTAGTGTGAGCTTAAGTGCCCATAAATTGGCAGAGTATTTTTTAAATATACCCCAAAGACCCCTATTTTTAGCTCACACATATACTATACTATAGTAGTGTGAGCTATGGTGATCCTAATTTTTTCGAAAAAAAAAAAGTTGCTCCGATTTCAAAAATTTTTATATATCTTTGCGTTTCAGATAATTTTGAAACTTTTTTGTTGCGCCGTCTGTCTGTCTGTCTGTCTGTCTGTATGTCTGTCTGTCTGTCTGTCTGTCTGTCTGTCTGTCTGTCTGTCTGTCTGTCTGTCTGTCTGTCTGTCTGTCTGTCTGTCTGTCTGTCTGTCTGTCTGTCTGTCTGTCTGTCTGTAACGACCAACGCGCATAACTCAAAAACCGCTTGGCCAATTTTAATGAAATTTGGTACCTAGGCTGGGTCTTGGGTCGAGATGGTCCCATTTAAAAATAAACAAAATCCACCGAACACAAACCAAATAAGAGGGTGGGGGTAAGGTAATTGAGTCTGCAGTTAAACAAAATACATTTTAATTTATTTAAAAAAAGGGTGGGGGTTTATTTTAAAAATTAGAGTTTAAGTGAAAATATGGCGTGTGTGATATCAAACGAAAGGTAATTGAGTCCGGAGCTTAACAAAATACATTTTAGTTACTGTTTTTTTTAAGGGTGGGGGTAGATTTCAAAATTTTGAGTTTAAGTCAAAACATGGCGTGTGTGGTATCAAACAAAAGGTAATTTAGTCTGCAATTGAATAGAATATATTTCAGTTTTTAGTGATATTAGCTCACACGTACACTATAACTATAGTACCTAGTGTGAGCTTAGGGGCCCATATATTAGCAGAGTATTTTCCAGTTATTCGGAAATAACTTAAAAACTAATTAACGCATTGGAACACTTGAACCATATTTGAATAAAGAATCAAATCAGCTATCTTTTTTATATAAACTTTTAGCTCACACTACTACTATACTATAGTAGTGTGAGCTATGGTGATCCTAATTTTTTCGGAAAAAAAAAAGTTTTTATACATCTTTGCTTCAGATGATTTTGAAACTTTTTTGTTGCGCCGTCTGTCTGTCTGTATGTCTGTCTGTCTGTCTGTCTGTCTGTCTGTCTGTCTGTCTGTCTGTCTGTCTGTCTGTCTGTCTGTCTGTCTGTCTGTCTGTCTGTCTGTCTGTCTGTCTGTCTGTCTGTCTGTCTGTCTGTCTGTCTGTCTGTCTGTCTGTCTGTCTGTCTGTCTGTCTGTCTGTCTGTCTGTCTGTCTGTCTGTCTGTCTGTCTGTCTGTCTGTCTGTCTGTCTGTCTGTCTGTCTGTCTGTCTGTCTGTCTGTCTGTCTGTCTGTCTGTCTGTCTGTCTGTCTGTCTGTCTGTCTGTCTGTCTGTCTGTCTGTCTGTCTGTCTGTCTGTCTGTCTGTCTGTCTGTCTGTCTGTCTGTCTGTCTGTCTGTCTGTCTGTCTGTCTGTCTGTCTGTCTGTCTGTCTGTCTGTCTGTCTGTCTGTCTGTCTGTCTGTCTGTCTGTCTGTCTGTCTGTCTGTCTGTCTGTCTGTCTGTCTGTCTGTCTGTCTGTCTGTCTGTCTGTCTGTCTGTCTGTCTGTCTGTCTGTCTGTCTGTCTGTCTGTCTGTCTGTCTGTCTGTCTGTCTGTCTGTCTGTCTGTCTGTCTGTCTGTCTGTCTGTCTGTCTGTCTGTCTGTCTGTCTGTCTGTCTGTCTGTCTGTCTGTCTGTCTGTCTGTCTGTCTGTCTGTCTGTCTGTCTGTCTGTCTGTCTGTCTGTCTGTCTGTCTGTCTGTCTGTCTGTCTGTCTGTCTGTCTGTCTGTCTGTCTGTCTGTCTGTCTGTCTGTCTGTCTGTCTGTCTGTCTGTCTGTCTGTCTGTCTGTCTGTCTGTCTGTCTGTCTGTCTGTCTGTCTGTCTGTCTGTCTGTCTGTCTGTCTGTCTGTCTGTCTGTCTGTCTGTCTGTCTGTCTGTCTGTCTGTCTGTCTGTCTGTCTGTCTGTCTGTCTGTCTGTCTGTCTGTCTGTCTGTCTGTCTGTCTGTCTGTCTGTCTGTCTGTCTGTCTGTCTGTCTGTCTGTCTGTCTGTCTGTCTGTCTGTCTGTCTGTCTGTCTGTCTGTCTGTCTGTCTGTCTGTCTGTCTGTCTGTCTGTCTGTCTGTCTGTCTGTCTGTCTGTCTGTCTGTCTGTCTGTGTGTCTGTATGTCTGTAACGACCAACGCGCATAACT